>JAIPRN010000090.1:0-136973 GCA_025469175.1 Geopemphigus sp. TES_GeoC_2020
TTTTAAGTGGTAAAATACGAGAGAAAACGCAGATAAAATACGTTGGGGGATGTTTCGCCGCTAAAATGACCACGTGTGCCGGAACACCCATGTCGGAGACCGGCAGTTCAAAACGCACGGTCTCGTTTTACTGCGAAAAATGTACGTCGTCGTCAGATACGCCATATTCGTGGACGTAATTATAGGGATATTCAAAAACCCCGACCACCTCCCCTTTACTTCGTTACCGGACGAAGCCCTCTCATAACGTCGTAAACGCGCGGGCTCACGCGAAATCTTACTCCGGTCGCGGATTTACAATTATTTACGCGGACGAACGTGTTCGCCGACGAAAACGTTACAATTCCCCGACGATACGATACGATATTCGCCGCATTCGCGCTGTATCGAGGATGTTCGTTTACGTCACGTCACCGCTCAAACGGTAAAACGATCGAACCGAGTTGCTATCGGCGATTCCAGTCGATCGGTAAAAAATTGTTCCGCGTCTTCCTACGTTTATCGGATCCAGCTGAATTAAGAGAAAACCGTCGCGCGGACGTTGGTTTTTTTTCTTTTCGCTTAGGTCCACGAACGATTTTTCGAATAGGAATAGTAGCTCCGAGACAAACTTTACGCACGTTTTGATGGCGATACTTCGTTACCTAAAATTGACACGTTTTCCGACGTTCTCGACGGCCTTCTTATGGCGTAAACCGTTACGAAAAAATTGCTCGCCCCAGAAACACTTTGCGAAACGTTCGACACGTGTGTTTCGGAGTTGTAAACGCGCGCAATTTCGACGGACTAAAAACGCAACGCAAACTTGAATGTATTACGGGCGCGAAACGTTTGAAGTTAGAAACGACCGTGAAGAAATAGTTATAACGATAAACCGGATTTCGCCCAGAATCGTCGTTTTTTCGTTGGGGGGGAGAAGGGTTTACGAAACGCGAGTTCGCGTTATTTGTAAACACCGAACGAACGCTTATTGCGGGCCCGCGTATAGTTCACGCCGCTGACTGAAGATATCTTAAAGCGGAAGCCTCCCCCACTAAGCCCACTCTCTAACCACCAGGCCTATGGTTAGCCCTCTCGGCCGTCCGACCGCCGTAATGGCGCCAGCACGTGGTCATCGGGGCACTTCGCGGCCGCGTATATCATTGGACCGGACGACTCCGGGAAACGATCTCACGACGGGATAGAGAGAAAGAGAGACACACAGAGATGTTGTACGCCGATAAGCGCGGGACGGTCGCCGGCGGAGACGTTCGATAAGACGAAACCGAACGTGTTCCGGTCGGATTTTCGAAATAAACTGGCGCGGTGAGTGGGTGGGACGAGTGAGAGAGAGATAAAAGCCGACGTCGAAATCTCGCGAACGAGACCATACGGCGCAGCCGGGCGTGTAAGCGTCGCGATAATAATAATATTATCGTTATTATTATCGTACCGGCGTGTACGGCGTATTGAATATCCAGTAGATATATTAATATACGTAACGCAGAAACGCGTTGTATAAACGTGCGTAAAGCGAAACAGATGTGTCGGCGGCCGCGCCGTGTGACGAGAAACACCCCTCGACGCCGGGGCGGCACTAATTAATAGTGTCAACCGACGTCGGTATTTTATTTTTTTTCTTCGGGACTGTCAAAAAGAAAAAAGTAAATAAATAAGCGTACCGTTCGCGCGAACGAGCGTTTTTACGTACAGATATATATGTGTGTGTGTGTGTGTGTGTGTGTGTATAATTTAATGGTATTTTTTTCGTGTGTCAGTCTGTGCGGCGGTTCGCTGCCGCTTCTGCGCCGGACGGAGAAAAATGTCTGAAACGCGAGAAATTTATTACGATTTTTACCGTTGTCTCGCGAGCGTTTTTACGTCGTCGTCCCCGACGTATACGGTTTTTGACGTCGGCGGTGACCCGAAGGGGTTGAAAAATCTGAAAATTTTCCCTCCTCCTCCACATCGACGTGACCTCGGCACCGATCGCGCGCGCCGTGGCGCAATCACACTGACAGATGTTTTTCCGAGTTTTTCTCGACGGTCACGCGTCCCTATTTTTCGTTTTTCGTTTTTTTTCCCCGTTATTTCGGTTTCTTTTCGTCTTCCGCGTATTTATTACCGCCGTCATATTTCGTCCTTTTCTCCGTAAATTCGAACCCTCGTACCGTTCACCGCAAACGGAAACCGCGCACGTCTACGACCGACACCGGGCGGCGAACGAACAGAATCGAACAACCATTTCCGTCCGTCGTTCGCGTTCCGTTCAATTTCGGACTTCGCGACGTGACATGTCTAAAACGTCTATTTATTCGAACGGCCGGCTTTTCCTTTTCGAATTTCGGTTACTTAAATTCCCCGTCCTACGTTATATTATTCGTTTTACCTTCCCGGAGCGTCGTAATCGTATTGTAGGCCTCTAAAGCGCGCCGTACGAGACTAATAAAACGTATCGTCTATAGTATACGTACGTTTTCAAAAACCGATAAACTTTTTATCGTTCGACCGATTATAAAACGTGAAATACGACTTCGAAATCGACGTACGAAACGTTATTTACACGCTTTACTAAAACGCTTTTTCGTACTCTGATTATAGTCTTGTTTTATGTTTAAAGTCGTATCGACTTTACGTACGTATTTTTTTCAGTCTTATAATTACGTGCACACACATGGTCACACAACAGAAACGCGCCATTGGTTGAATACGATTTAACTTCCGTAAAACGAAATCGAGTACTATATATTAGACGGACGTCCGTCGACATACTACGGATTTTACGTTTGTCGCGATAATTATTTTTACTCGAATTGTGTGAAACGTGTCGTTCGGAAATGGTCGTGATACACTTCGGTAACGATTGTTGTCAAACGCGAAATCGCGCCGCAATCGGACACGAGTCGGAACTAACGGACATATGGCCATTGCCGACGAAAGTGTAATACAGAGGGAACGTACTCACAACATATTCGACGAAACAAATCGATCGACGGTTCCGTCGCTCTCCCTATCGAAGTAACGACGATTTTTAAAACGACGTTTACACTAGACGACTATTGGCGTTAAGCGTTAGTTAAAACTGTCGAATCTTACGATAAAAATCGCTTACGATGTAAATTATGACGGGCTAAGCGTCCGATTAACGGTTTCTATTCAACATTTTCGCCTTACACTCCGACCTCTATATCGGGTCAGTCACCCCAGTCACCCATCACTCGTTCACTCACACCCGAGGATCACTCTGTATTCCGTTTATTCGCCTTCACTAACCTAACTGACGACTCTCACTGACTCAACTCTTCTCGGAACACGCCGAATATGACGCAATTCGTCGACGTTTAGTTTTACACTTCTCATAGTGTTCGACGTTATTTCACACCGGCCCTCGATCTAACGCGACCACATTTTTGAGTCGTCCCTCGTGGCAGCCATGAGGTGGGGTGGTAGTCTCCGGTCCCCTCCCACAGGGATACTTGACGATGTCTAGCACAATGTTTGAAGAACGGAAACGCTATAGTGTTTTTACAACGTCGACGTTAATTATATCGAAAACGAACCGAAACGAATATTTTAATTAATCCGCGATCGAGAAATTTTTACAATTTTTAAACGTTACAACGATTTTTCACGACGAATCGTAAAATTTGCGGATAAGACCGACGATGTCAGATGTTGTCTGTAAAATTTCGATAAGTCAACACATAATTTCTAATAGTTAATATTCGCTATACTGTCGACGGTCTCTACAAACGCGATTAGGCGTCAACGGGTATGAAACGGTTCGTCCATCCGACCCATCACGTAGTAAATAATAATACCGTTAGGTTTTTACAGTACGGATTGGTTGAACCGAATGTTGTTTACAGAATGTTTCTTAGAGAAAAAAAAGAAACCCGTAATTATATTTTTGGAAAATAATCGACCGAAATGGAACTCTTGACTCGCGTACGTGTAACGGCCAGGTCTGTTTCGCTTTGAAGTGCTATAATTTAACCTCCCTGGGGGTGTAAACAAACGAGCACGTCGACGTTTTTGTTGTTATTTAGATCTGTGCGTACGCTTTTGGGACGTTAAATCGCGCAACAAGTTTCGGGACTGTAAATTACGACCTTTTAAACGTCCACTGCATCCTATGGCTTTCAAAATTTTATGACCCGACGTCCGCCTTGAAATCGACAAATTATACGCGTATACTTGTCACGGTACGAAAAACCGACAACGGCGTTTCAAATAAATTAAAAACAGCGCCGTTAAAGTAAACACAATATTCGTTTGCATTTCGGTAATTTCGAGTCGCTTCGATTAAAATCGTCAATATCAATCGTATGTTTTTCAATTAAATCGTCTTAACATGTAATCCATACTCGTAGATTTTCTACGAACAGATTACGCATAATATACTGATTACTAGTCGTATTATATTATTCAACCGTATTCGTTATTTTACGTAAGACCGTTGTTTTTAAAATATGTTCGGTTCGTTAAGTTAGCGTCGTGGAGTTCGCGTCGATGTATTTATTTTAGAACCACGCGAAATAACGAAATATTTTTATTTTTCGAAATTCGACGACTGAACACGAAAATCGATTAGTCCAATTAGCTATAGTGATTGTCGCTAGGCGACATACGAATTGTATATTTACGGTAGACGACGAATTTTAGAGTTCGTATTCATACGAACTTTAATCTGGCAACGGTCATATGTTTATCTTACGATAATAGCCTATCACCAAATTTGTATTATCGATACGGAAACAAAATGATATATAACGCGTATTTCGTTTCTTTTTTTAAAACACGTTTTTATAATAATAATAATAATAATAAATCGAACACAAAATAAACGCTAAAACGTTATATAGCTGACACGTATTTATAATAATATATTCGTAGAATTATTTCGTCGCGATTATTATCGTGGATCAGGAATAAAATATTTATCGTATTTTATATACGTATTCTATTATGACGCGAATTTTCTAATGTAAAAAACGTAAAACGTGCACTTATATATATTTTCGATATAAAATGATTTTTTTTTGTCAACGTGCTCGAAAAGTTAAACAATTTTTTATGTAGTATTTATTTCTCCACACAAAATTATTTCTATGATTGAAAATTATATTTTAGTTCCGTAAATTATATATATATATATATTTGAATTAAAGGTCTGAACTTCAAAATGTTGACCTAAAATTTAATATTGTATGATTTTACACTTGAAAACCATTTAGAAAATATAGTATTTTTATTTATCCGAAGAAAAAATTGTATTATACCTAAATCAAGTATATATATATATATATAGATATAGGTATATTGTATAGTACGTAATTTATTTTCGTACTCATAATTTTAAACAATGTATAAAATAAGTAAACCTATAAAAAACGTCGCTATTTTCTATAGCCCTAATATTTATATTATGTACTTTTTTCTTATTCCGTTAAATTCTGATTCCATTTTCATATAATTCAGCATAATTTGTTCTCGTAAAAAAATATCGGCGACTCAATATAAATATTTAAAGAGTTGGAAAAAAAGTGCTCTAGAGCGATTTCGCCGCGTAGTTTAACGGAATTGAATAGACTTTAAGAGTATTAAATTTTAAACGGATAATGCACTTCTATTAAGTACATGTTGCTTTGTAACTTAAATAAAAGGTATTATAAATATAATAGAATTGGTCGTCGCTAATTCTGCGAACGAAAACAATGGTGAAATCGATATTCACTCGAAATTAGATATTCGCTTATTAAGACGACACGTCCCACGTGTATTTTCGGCTTACGGTTATTTTCGTCGTGTTTTTTTTTAACATTTTTCAAAATTTCTGCTTTTGACACACACGCGTAATTTGCGTTTTCGCCGTTTTCAATTTCCTTATTAAATCATTTATCGTAACGTTAATAATTGCTTTTGTCCTAGTCAGTTAAACGTGTCAAAATAACATAAATCGTGACGTAAATTTTCGACGCGTGGACGTATATATATTTTTCGTTAAAACTATAAACGAACGAGAACACGGTATTTAGAAAATGGTCGGGCTGTTCGCAAATTTTCCATTTGGGTATATTCGAGCGTATCCGTTTGACTGTTAAAATAAAAAACGATATAAAAACGTGGCGGCGATTACATAGAGACCGTCAGCGTGTACGCATTTCGAATACGCGGTGTTCGTGCGAAACGTGGCACAATTGAATAAATTTATGTGACGCGCCGTCGAGGGTTTCGCGTGCGTAATAAGGAAAATAGAGCGAAATATTTGGCGAGCTGAAAATTAATAGAAATATTATTACCGAATACGTTTATAAGCCGCGGTGGGATTTTTAATGTCGTCCCATCACGAACGTACTGACGCCTCCTTCGGTATTTCACTCGTACCTAAGTCGGTTCGTCGCGTTTACACGGTACGCGGTCGACAAATACTTTTCGAAGAACGTTTTCACTCGATATTCGTTTCGGTTTGACGATTACGGGGAAATGAATAAAACGATAATATCGCTACGTAAAAGTTTCGTATATATATATACACACACACATAAAAAAAACCTGACGTGAATATTTACGCGGTTTATTACGCGTTTAAATCGGTCGATGCCCTTACCACACGTGAGTCTTCTTAGTATTCTTCTTAGTCCCTGCAGGATACGACTTCATAATGTAAGTATATATATATATATATATAGGTCGTCGAAAACGACTATTTTATGGGTACTATTATATAACGATGGTTAACAGTACGCCCCGTTCGTAAATGATTGCGAGGTAGGGGATTACGTGAACGCAATATGTCTACATTTAATTACGTACAATTATCTCGAAACTCGTAAATACCGTATACGTATATCTGTATGTGTTTAACACGCTCTCTATATTACGTACGCGACTTTCGATAAAACGTACAGTTTAAACGATTTTAGAAAATGTGAAATCCATTTATATATGTGTAAGAACATTTAACATTTAACGTTATATTTTTACACGAAACGGCCACGTAAGGACGTAAAATACGCGTGTACGTAGTTTACGAGTGAAAAAAGTGATCAGCGGTGTTCGCCGTGAAATCGTTTCGAACAAACGTTCGTCAATTATTTCGTTTCCCGCGTCCCAGGGTGAAATTGTTTCGCCTCCTCCGTTAGAGTTTTATACCGTTACCGTTTCGTTGGGAAGCTTTTACAAATTTTAACACGACCGTTTTGGTTCACCGGTACAAATTCGTACCCCGAATTAAGTAATAAACGCGAATTCACATCGCGTACACGAAACGTTAGCAAACGTATAATTACTCGTCTTTTTCGTCGTCGATCTTTATAACGTTTTACAATTTTTCACCGAACCGTTGGATGATCGTAGGCGAAATGTATCCCGTCCGCGTGATTTTCAATTATTTTCACGTGCGTACGTACATAAAAGCATTCTCGAAGCGACAACCGACACGTTGATATATTTTTAAATTCTTATCAGTCGTTCGTGATTCGTAGTCGTCACGAACGTTATTCACGGAACGATTTAAACGCGAAAACACTGGAGTGTTTATGAAAAACGTCTAATTATTTTCCACCAGGGTGTTCGCCCATGCCTACATTTATGCACACATATATAATAACCCGTTTCCGTTTCGTAACGTTTAAACAATACACGGTTCGTTGGAAATCGATTATTACGTTATGCGCTCACGGTACACACGCTACGACGACGGACTGAAAAGAAAAATCTCCTTCGCCAGTTTCGATCTCGTCTTCGAGTTTATACTCCCGGGGATCGAGTTTTTGTATTATACACTCGTTTTTACATATTGTCGTAGAGGCAACTGGGTAAAAAAGAATGATAATCGACGTTTCGCGTACAAAACAAAATGAAAACGAACGAATCGAAGCGTTACCCACCCTCCCAAAAAAAATAAAACCCCGAAACTGCAACGATATAATAGATTTATACTACGAAGCCGGTCGTCCCCGGGGCCGGTGAAGTCATTAAATCCCGTCTGCGTGTTAACGGCCGTCATCGTAACGCGTCGGCGGCTGTGATGGCGGTGGCGGCGGCAAACAGCGTATTATATATTGTATAATAAAACCGCGGGATCGGTCGAGTGGCGGTCGTTAAAAGGACAGACGGGCGAAAGGAGAAAGAAAAAACTAAAGGCCTCCAAATATCGAACGGCACGGCGTATATACGGTGTCCAAGCGCGACGTCCGTGAACACGGCTATATAATATTATACGCGTATGTGTGGCGGACACGAAACGTCGTCGGTTTATCTAACGACGCGATGATCGTAAAAAATGAACGGAAAAAAAATTAACGAAAATTCCGACGTACCGGGGGAAGCGTTATAAAAAAAAATAAAAAATATACTCTGCCATTTTTACGGGTCCGTTTAACAACTGTTATTTTTCCGTACGATAAGACTTACGTGTGTGTATATGTATGAGGGGAGGCAGAACGCAAACAACAATTAGAGAACCACAGCGACCCACGTGGTTTACGATCGTGTCTCGAGAGCGTATACGATACGTGCGCTGTTAATCATAATAATAATAATAATAATAATACGATGTGTGTTTATATTTTATTATTTTCGTACTTTCGAAACGAAATGAATAAAATGGACGAGTTAAAGTTAACTGGAATGTACACAGTCGGTTGGGTAGAAAACGATAAATGGTTTTATTTCGTTACGATATTGTCGGAGGACGCCAACACGGCAAAACATGCCGAACACGTGTTATACGATCGGTCGCGGGGGTTCGTGATGGGCGGGTGCAGCGAGAATCGTAAATTCGTATACGAACAGTCGTCCACGGCGGTAGAAATGCGGGTTCGAACGAAATAAGCGCGGGACGTCGGGACCGTTGGTTAATAGTTTAAACGTCGTTCTATCTTTAAAAACAATATATTTCGGCCCGGGGGCGTATTTTGTGTTTGGCCCGACCCCCTCGAAGTTGGAAATTATAGCCCGCTAAAAGTAATAAGGTTTTCGTCTTTTAATGCGTCGCCGAACTCGGCCCGAGGACAAATCGTATCCGGCAGAGGTTTTCCGAAGAACTCGCGTCCAAGCGTTCGGCCACGAAAATGCCTAGGCCCATCGCGGATTGATCGACGCGCGAGAATGTTAGGCGAATAATAATATTTTCGTTCGTCTTGTTTACGAAATTTTCGATTTTCGCGCCGTTCACGGTAACGGCCCCGGCCGAAACGACGTAATTAACCTAACGCGGCGTTTACCGCGCTCGTACCGTTATTACCTCCCCGGACAGAAACTACCGCACAACCGTCGCTTAATTCCGGCGTCGAAGCTCTCCCTGTGATTTCGCTTTTCGAGTTCGTCGAATTATTTTATCATTTGCCCGCGATACGTTCGTACGCTTCAAACGACGGGTTCGAGATTCGCGACACTGTTCGAGAAATAATATTCGATCGTTTACGGTTGAAGGAGTACGGGGCCCGGTTAAAATAAGCGCGCCGTTTCAATCGATTTAATCGGAAACGCTCGCCGTATGAATTATACGAACGTTTTCAAAACGGTAGCTAGAACAAATCGTTTGTTGTTCGCGTTTTACAAAAACGCCGTTACGATTAATCGAAATACGGTTCCCGCCGAACAATATAATTATTTCGTTATAATATATTCCCGCGCGCCGCGGTTCGCGCAACAACGTTCTTCTAGCCGCGTGTTTGCCACGCACCCGATACGCGTCCAATCAAATATTTAATTAAAATCGCCGCGTTTAACATAGACGCGTATCGAACATGTACGCTTCTCAGCCAATATACGTAGATATATATATAATACAAAATATCGTTTTAATTCAGCGATTCGTAATAAATTATCGTCAGTTTACGGCTCAGCGATTAACGAATATTACAGAGAACTACGAGTTTTCGAAACGACGAAGAAAAACTGGGTAAGTTTTAATAATCCCGGGAAGGTTTTTGTTACTGAATCGCCTAAAACGAAAAAACGGCGATTATTTCGATACGAACACGTTGGCAGTAATATTTGCGCGGTGACGTTACGAAGGGAAAACGTCGAAAAAATGTTTTATTTAAATCGAAGGCAGTTCGTTGGCGTTCACAGTTGACAGCGACCACCTGGCTGCACATTCTCCGGAGTTCGTTCTACTACAAACAAGTATGAAAAATAAAAATAATAATTATAATTTCGTGGAACGTTTTCACTGGGGTTTTTATCCCGTACACTAACTTCCTCTCGACGATTCCTAAAATAACTGCGCGTCGTATTGCGTGACCCCATTATATTTCGAATCCGTTCGATAATAACTAAAATTTGGGTGACACGCGCCAGTTACAAATTTTCTTTGGCCTTTTGCGTGTCCGTCTAGGAAACTTGTCGAAACGAATCCAATAAATAAAACCTTATCGGAAAGAATCGACAAGTTTATATTTGAAAAGTTGAAAAAAACTCAATCGCGTCGCTATATATATAATAGTTTGAAATTAGATAAATAATAATATCGTCACGTTTATACGTCCAAAGAGATATTAAATATCTCGCGGTGAAAAGGGCGTTCTTGGAAAAGACACGTCGTCTAATCGTTTGTGCGAGACGCGTAGCGGTACGTCACCCGGGCGCAGTAGTCGCGTCCCTAGTAAGTTTAAGAGACGGTCGGGGGAAGAAAAACAAAAACGAAACGGGGTCGAATTTAATAAAAACTTCGGGCGAATAGAATACGCGGTCGAATTTCATTTTGGGCGAAAACGCGAGGAGTAGATAACGTAATTGCGGCGGACAGAGGGATTTTCTCTCCGCCGCCGAAAATCGATAACGAGTATACGACGACGACGATATTATTTTGTCGACAAAAAAAAAGTAACGAAAAACCCGGAGGACGAAAGAGCGGCGAGGGGAGTGGAAAGGTGTTAACCCGACGGGAATGAGTTTTTCGGAAACTGACGTTCACGACGATTCGATGGGACAACGAACGCTTCCACTGTGTGACGTCGAGGACACGACGACAACGGCGGCGGCGACTGCGACGTACATATACACATACACGAGCACGCGCGCGATACATTCGTCGTCCGAGGTAAGTCGTATAACGTACTTACCTACCGGTTTTTTCCCGCGACACGATATGAATAACGCTTTTTTTCGCTCGTCGCGATACAATATAATCGTGAGATATATATATATATACAGATACGCGTATACACGGTCACTTCATTACCGCAACCAAACGATTGGCCCGCCGCTGAGACGTCCGGACGATTGTGTTTGTCGCCGTGGTCGACGGTGCGAACATAAAACGCTAGTCGCGCGTAAATAAAAACGCTCCGAAGTTCAAACGTCCCGGCCGTACTAATTATTACGATCATGGCGAGTCGACGAACTAATAACCGAAATAATAATAATAACGTTTCGCGCCATATCGCTAAACGCGTACCGGAATTTCGACGAAAACGCGTTCGATTACGCGCGTTTCACGTTTAACATACGCCGTCTACGGGGAAAATGTCGTACGTCTACATATTTGACGCGTTCGCCGCGTGTGAATCCGTAGCGTTTCGGGTTTTTCCGAACGCACGCCGAATTTCGTAAACCGCACTGGCGGACGGAGGACATCGCGACGAACGTTTTTTCCATGTGGCGCGAGGTTACCCTGTTTTCATCCGTTAGGTTAGCTACGGTTAAGCCGCGATTACTACATTGAACAGACCATACCACGGTAACGGTAATTTTTCCGCAACCGTGAAAACGCGCGAGAAACGGACGCATGATGAACAATACGCGTACCGTGTTCTGTAGGAGAACTCTGAAAACCGTTCGATTTTTCGACTATTATCGTAATTGAATATAAAATAACAATAACTACGGGGGCGTATTTTAGAATTTTTTCCGGGGGGAGGGACCGAGACATTGGGCAAAAGAACTCGTCGAATTATTAATTATTTCTGACACTGGGACTAGACCTTCGTGATTGGTATAAACCTTCTTAACTGGCTGGCTAATAAAAAACGAGATTTATGAAACTAGTTATGGATATTAATAATTTAAAACAGCGACTTACGCCGTTTTTACGAATTTTAAAATAAAATCCGTAATTGCAATTTTAGTAACTTCCAACATAAACGAATACACCTAATACGAAAAACCGACCGCGAACACGACAAATGTCTGTCCTACAAAAGTAAATCGATAATTAACTAAGTCGAAATTGTCTTCCGTCGCGTCTTTATAAGAGAATAAATAAAAAAAAAATGTTCCGATTTGTGTTGTCATCAACGTTATACAATTGGTTTAATACGTCGCGAATAAATTCCGAAAATAAACCGTCACTTTTCGACGTAATTAATACAAAAGCGGTCCGTGTATCGAACGAACAACAGTAGAAAACTCGAAAACCTATTCGGTCACGTTTCGTTCCGACCGAACGGTAACTAGACCGGGGGAGGAACGCGTCGACGTCGACTAACAGGACGATAGCTGAACGAACGCGATGACAAAATCGAATGTGTACAAATCGGCGATTCGAAAACATTTCCAGACGCCAGAGACTTACGACTATAAACGGCCTTTTCGCCGCTTATTACGTACGTCGTGTCCGTCATTACGGGCCGGTTGGCGCGACGATCGTTAACTTTGTAGTACGCCGTGGAAACGCACGGTCGCCGAAAATTAGTGAACTACGTGCGCGATATGAACGAGCGCCGCGCTGAGCGGAGGACAACGTTCGGTCACGAGCTTTTACGGTTTACGAAAGACGGGACGAAAAAAGTACAATAACGACGTCGGCTATAATAATCGCGACGACGACGGCAATAATAATAATAATAATAATAATAATAATATCGTCTCGGCGACTTGTCCGTCCGCCTTTGGCGTACGCTTAAATACAGTCGGGCGCCCGTAACGAGTCGACTAGGACGCGAACAATGGCGCGACTCCCATCGGACGAAACCGAATTCGAAGGACAGCCCGCGGCCTATGAACAACGGTCGTTGGCCGACCTTCGGTGCGCACGGATCTCGAGCGGTCACACGACGCGCCGGACAACAATAGGACACGCCGACGGGCGCGACACGAGACGCGTGGAAATCAAGCGCCGCCGAGTTGTTATTCGCGGGCGGAAATGTTGCGCTCGGGCGTGCGCGTAGAGAACTCACGGGCGAAGGATCCACGTGCGGAGGAGATTATTCGATATTACTTTTGGCCGCACCGAAACCTTTTTATCGTCTTTGGATAAGCGGCTTATTGCCCCGCGCGGTTTCGACGAATTCATTTTTAACTCGAAAAGGCTTTCAGCGTTTAAATAAATACGAAAGGAAGAAAATTTAGCTTCAACTCGGAAACAAATTTAAAATATAACGTATATATATATATATATATATATATATATATACATGTGTGTGTGTGTGTGTGTAGATATCGCCTAACAGTTTTACGCACTTCGATTCTAGATAACGTAATTTATAAACGTGTAGCGTAAACTTTGTCGTCTCTACACTGTTACGTTTTTACGGAGTTTTCATTTTGCTATCGATCACGCCGGCATTAACGTAATCGTTTTATACGTTTCCCGATATCCTTACCGACGTATTGATTTCTACGAATACTCTTCGAAAAATCGAAATTCCGTTTTTATCGATTACACGTTACGCGGTTGGACTTTTCCATTTTGGGATATATTAGCGAATATTTCTTAGATATACCTTTACGTCGGTTACTTCAATCAACGCCCGTTTTAGCGATTTCTATTTGCCTCGCGACAATTTCCCGAAAAAATTATTCGTTTTACGGTTCTTTTTTTCGTTTTAAACGAATAATAAATCCAAACCCCAATGATATCGAAAACGAATATTATTTACTCTCGGAAAAAGGCCCGGCTGTACGTTAGAATAGAAATCGACGTTAAACGCGCGTTTAATATTTCCGTTAATATTTAATCGTCGCCGGGGCACGAATTCGGCGAGTTTTTCGCGACTGCCGTCGGGCGGGCGGTGGTTTCGAATTACGCCCGATAAACCGGATGGGAAAATCGAAAAGCGCGTCGAATCGAGTGCCGCCGGCCCCACGGGACAAGTAGTAACGCGTGTCAAGTTCATCCGCGAGCACTCGCCCGCTTGAAGTGTTTGCGCGGACGACAAAATCGAAACACGTCACATCGTCGCCACACGCTGTTCGCTTCGAAATGTCGCCGAAAGCCCGTGTTTATTTTGGACCAAAGTACATATATCGTACTCACTCGCTAACGACTATATAGCCGCCGTCGAATAGATAGAAATACTTTTTTTCAATATTCGAACACGCTTTATCGTCCGATTTAGCGTCCGTTTCCGATATCGTAATATAATTTACGGACGCGAGCGTTTAAAACGTACTCCGTACGCCACACACACACACACACTAGCGCCAATTACTATAAATCGTTGTACGTGTATTGTATAAACGCGCGGGCGCGCGTGTAATTTTCCCGGCACGCGCGTATATTAAATTATATCGGGGAATTCGAAGAATACGGCGCGTTCGTTTCGTTTATTATGACCCGGAGCGGATATACCATAGGTTACCTATGGACCCGCGATGGTGACCCGGCCGAGGTGATACGTCGGCGGTAGACGACGGGTCGCGAAAAAAATCAACGGTCTAACAACCGCTGCGCGTATAATTGAATAGTAATTATTATCGACGATATGTGTGTGTCTGTATGTGTATAATTTTTTTTTCTTCTGTCCGCCTGTCATTTTTAGTATTCACGTCTCCGCCCATCTCTCCGATGGTGGTTCGAAAAGTTATTTACTATTAACTGTTCGTGTGTGTGTGTGTGTGTGTGTGTGTGTGTGTGTGTGCGTGTACTTGTACGTGGTGCGAGGGAGCGAGTGAGACAAAAAGAAATGAGGGTTCGTGTCTAAGAGAAAAAGAGTGAGAGAAAGACAGTTAATATATATATAATACGGATACCGCGCGACTAATAATAATAAGCAATGTTTAAAAATCATTTCCGATGGCGCTGGCAGGTAGATGCGGGATAAAAAAAAATAAATAAAAAAACCGTATTTAGATCCAGCGCTAGTGATAAGTGGTTTTCTCGACTAGACTTTTATTATTATTATATATATATATTTTTTTTATTATTTAAAAACCTCTTCTCTCCTTCTACGTCTTCTCTTCTCCTTCGACGTCATCCTTTATATATATTTATATATGTATAGTCGATCTACGTTCGTGGCCCGGACAAACAATGGTATAAGTGTTGTGTACACACACACACATACGCGCGCGCGGCCTCGGGGTCCGAGTCGAGAAAAAACGAGAGAGAGAGAGAGAAGAAAGAAGTTAGGCAACAACGCGAATGAATATTCCGATGGGCCGACGAAAGGTGCAATTTCAATTAACCCGGCCACGGTGGGAGTTTTCGCACAAACCGACCGGAGTGTATACACGTACTTATAGATACTGGTTTCTGGTTTTTTTTTTTTAAATATTCCAAAAACGTTCGCCAACGGTGTATTATTGTAATTCGTACGAAATACTCTCGTTGAACCTATCCAACATTATTACGCCGTGTACGCGCACACGCACATACGGTCGTCGACGATAAGAATTCGCGGAACGAGCGCGCGCGATCATTACCCAACAGTTGCTATACTCCAACTGTACACTAATGTTAGCCGTACGGCGGCCATAGAAATTCGACGGAACGCGTCTCGGCCTCGGTAGTAACAACCGCGGCCCGTTCTCGGAGCCGAATTCGGCGCGCCGTTCTAAACGATTCTACGCCGTAACGCGCTGGTGGTTGGTTACGGCCCACTCGCGTCTTCATTTTCGCTTTGACGGTACGTTACGAATGCCCGCGCAGTGACCCGAAAACGTCCCCGGGGATCGGTATCGTAATTTGTTTGTTTTCGAGCTATTGCAGCTACCGGCCGCGATAAATAGACGCGGACGAAAATAATTATACTCCGCCGTCGGGGAAAACAAAAATTTAACGAAACGAAACCGAAATGACGACAACACCCGAACATATATATCAATTAGGCGTCCGAATTCGCGTCGATGTCGTCGGATCGTTCGCGTTACAATCGTTTGCGAATCAGGAGCGTTAAACGCGCCGCGCGTATTACAATCGTAGTGGATTGCCGAACATCGTAATCATCTCGCGTCCGAGACACGAATCGAAAAACACGGCGCGCCAAATATACGAAAACGAAAGGAAACCTTCGGCGCGCAAAAGTAATTCTCCCGTACGAAATCACGATAGCGTCGTAATCGTTCGAAATGAACGAAAATCGTTTTCACCGGCGACCTACGACCGCGTCGTCGTAACCCGTCGTCAATCCCTATCGTAATAACGGTAATCATTTCGATTACTCGGACGTATATCACGTCGGCCGGTCCGTTGGCGTGGCTCGACATCTCGACGACACCCGGCGCGTTGAATATTATGTACCGGAATATCGTGCACGACGTCCCGTACGTTTCGAAAACGTCGAAAGTATTGGCCATCGTCGTCGTCGCACGCCCCGCACTACTTACTAAACACGTCGACACAAACTTAGAAATAAACGCACGCACGAGACTAATATGTTTTTATTAGTTTTACGTAATAATAATGATAATAATATCTTTACCGGCCGTCCGGCAGAATCCAATCATGTTAACAGGTATGTGCCCCCGAGGGCGCCGGGCCACGCATTCCGTAGTTTCCTCTTCGCCACCGCCACTCTCGCACCTCGTCGTTCGAGGTACACGTACCGCTGCTGCTGCTGCTGCTGCTGCTGCCGTAGCTAATCTCGTCCCTCTCTCTTTCTCTTTCATATACACGCGTTTTTTTTCATAATAACATTGTCGGTCCCGTACGCGCGTGCGTACAACGCGAGCCACAGTCGGCCGCTATTGAGTCGTTTAAAATTGTTCCGTTGGAAACGACGACGCGGTCGATATTTGTTGGTACGGCGGAATTTGGTGGTCACGGGTCCGCTCGAGACGCAGGCAACCGTTCTAGCGAAACGAGTTTGTAACGAATACTCGACGACACCGCCGTGATCGGTGACGACGCGCGTTCGTGGCAGCCGCGAAAAGATACGAGATGATTCCGGGGCGCGTAATGCGCAAAGAAATTGTACGCGGTCCGGAAGACGTCCCGGAGTCATCGTGGAAACTCACGAGCACATCGACTTTTGGTTAAGTTTGAGCGTCGTAGAATACAATATCCGCTGTTCCTCCGTCGTAGTTACGTCGTACATACGTTGAACAATAAACCAGCGTGATTATTTATATACACGGTAGATGGTAAACGAGAGAGAGAGAGAGAGAGACGATAAGTCGGATTGGAGTAAATCGATTTTGGCGTGATAAATAGTCACTGCCGCCGACGGTTGTCGTAGAGCCGATTTACGACACGCCCGAGGTGCGTTTGTACGCTGGTCGAGTCGCTTAGCGTGAACACGACGTGATTATGGACCTGTACGTTATAGGCGGCGACGCGTAATACCGTAGGTATGTGCGCGCGCGACGAACGAAAACGCTTCGTTAATTATAAACTTATGATTTGGGACGCGGACGAGGCGCCGACAGGTTCCGTATCGATTTCGCGCGGAGGTTTTCGTCGGAAACAGCGACGCCAGCGTTCAAACGCGTCGTTCGAGCGTACCGCGTACGTGAATCACTACTTTCCGCGGTATTTTTCGGTCGCTTTTGGTCCCGAATATTTGGCGAGCGGACGTTTCGAACGCGATTTTCGGGTACGCGTCGCGGTTACGGCGTGTTTGTAATTCGATTGTAATACTACTCGCGTCGTTCGAAAATCAACGCAATTATCTCGGGTTTCCTCTCGTCTAACAATAACCGTGGCTCTTAGAAATGTTCGTTGGTGGAGGGTGAGTGGGACGAAGAACAAATATTCGTATTTAATTTCGACTTTTTACTTTTCAGTGTAAAATAACGCTTCGTAAAACACCGGATGTAGTCGATAACGTAATAACGACTAACGCATCGTACGTTCGTGTCCGTCCCCTAGAAATAGGTACGTAGTTTTTCGTAAATAAAAGTGCCCGGCCGATTCTTATATTGTATTATAACGGGAATGTTTTTTTTTTTTTTATGGCGTTCGACAAATATCAATAAAACGTTTAAATGATAGGAATTTCTAACTTTAACCGAACGATTGACAAATAAAATGTTTTATTCATACTAATACATACCTACTTATTTTTTCGACACGGTAGTTATATACGTATATATTAAACAATTTAATAAATTTAATTCGCTATACCGGAGAGTTTTTATAATGTTACTAGTGTAGTAGACTTGAACCGTCCTCAAATATATATATATATATATATATATAAAAAGAAAATCACTTGGGGGATCTTAATGGCTTATAATCGCAACCAACGAGTTTTTTTTAATACCTATTTACGTATTTAAATAAGTTTTAACGTCGGATTTGTAACGTGTCGTCCTTAAAAAGGCCCCGTACCCGATAATAAACCACTCGGTAACTGTACAACGAGTGTCGACCGTACGTTAATAATAATTATAATCGTTTCGACCGAACTATCGAACGTGTTAATAATATTCGTAGACGGACGTGTGTACGGTAATCGTGGACAGGGCGATTAAACACAAGCAAGCTGGCCGGTTGAAACCCGTCGGGCGAACCGAACGTCGTACAACAATGACTAATTCGCGGTAGCGCGATATCGACCGTGGTAATAATTGTAACCGTAGGTAACGCTATTGTCCTAGGGACGCGGAACGATCGGCGTGTATATTGTCTTGATTGAAAGAACAACGTAAACAATTGGCTAGATTGAAAAGATGTTCGTAAGATTCTGCAACGATATTGACCAACGGAACGGGAATAATTCATTTCTACGGCCGATTTGAACGGTACACGTTTGCCCGATTACGTAATGTCGATTAACCAACGACCGTTTCGTAATACGTCGTTGAACATTTTTTTCTCCGCAATCGCGAACGTTCTACCGTTTTTTGTTTGTTTTTGAGGTCAACTCGTGTAACCGTAAGGTCGAACGTACGCGTCAGAACGAGAATTCCGTGTTTTCGCGGCACCACCGATTGTCGCCGATGGGCCGTGCGACGATTTATTCGGTCCCGTCCGAGATTCATAAGCTAATATTCGCCTCTCGCGCCGTATCATATTAGCTGAACGGTGGACGATGGGTTATTATTATTATGGGTTCGCGTTTAAATATTTCGTAGCGGCCCGATCGACGGAACGTGCTATCTTACCGTCGTCTGTTGTTCAGAGCGTTCTATCACCCGCGTGTTCGTTCCGAAGTGAAAAACATTCCGCAAAGTTTTTAATAGTAGTTTTTCAACGGCCCAGCCAATTACGCGAACGTAAACCGTACTGATCCGATCGCTCAATAACGGCCGTACCACTGGTGCGCACGTTTTATTTCCGAAATAAATACGCTCTTACATTGTACATATATATTTTATGCGTATAAACATTGGTACGGACGTAGGATACGACTCTTTAAAAAATTATCTTTACGGTTTTTTACGCCCTACGAATTAAGCGCTAACTCGTAACGTATAATTACCTAAAATTGAACGACTCCAAACAAAAACTACGATAATCGCGAACAATTTTCTGAAACAATTTGCGGTTTACGTTCGATGCCGCAGAATTCGGGAAACGAACTTACTAAACGAACAGCTCGTCCATCGCGTCCGATAAAGTACGCGTAAACGTTTTATTCGGTGTAACTAAATGCGTCTTACGTTTTCGTACACATATCGTTATCGTTAAACTGGTTCGTTATTTGGTTTTTGTAAATCGTCGTTTTCCTCCTGCAATAATATTTCTACGTTACGATTTCTCGTTTTTATTTTTCGAAAATTATTTTTATCACGTTTACACGGCGCGGTAGTAACGGAGTTACTTCCCTAATTTTCCGTACAATTTCTATCGTCAAAATCGATCGATAAGTGGATTGCAAGTGGAAAAACTTAACGTTTAAACGGGCGTAGATTTTTTCGAATTTTTATCGCACGCCGGAGCAACGCGAACGGTTAACAACGGACCGAACGACGCGATTCACTTCGTCGGGTACGTTATAATACGTCGCGCGATGTTCGGATTAACGCCACGAGACTCGGCGAAAAGTGTGTGAATACTGTCGTGCGCGCGTGCGCAAAAGTACAATATTGGCAAGAGCGCGCCGTCCATTTTTCCCACGTCCACGCGGGTTGATAACGCCCGCCTGTATATATAAGTAAAATACCTATCGGAATGCGCATAATTCAACGAACGAAACCGGCGTCGTACATTAAATTATAATGGAAATGATAAATCGCCAAGCATTACGCGTGTTTAACGTATACCCGCGTCGAGTCCGGTGGTCGTCTCTCATTTGGTCAGTCGTCGCGAATCGGACGGCCAGTATTCGTCGGTGTATATATATATAAATATATGTATACGAAGACGCGATAATAATACGTTCGCCGCGTAACGTATACGCGGACAAAGGCCGAGCGCCATCGCGGACGAACAACGCGGGCGGCGAGTCCGAAAAGAGGATTTAAACGCGAAATGCTTTTTTGCCGCCCGCTCGGGAACAATGCGCGACGCTTGCCGGGCGCGGAATTCGATCGTACGCGCCAAAGAATTTTACGACGGGACCGCGTATCATATTTCGAAACTTTCGCGTCACTTTCGAGGTGTTTCGCGTTCAATTTTAATGCCGCCGTGTTCGGCATATTTTTATGCGTACAGAAACGGACGAAAAAAAAGTTGCGCCAAACAACGGCGACGAAGAATAAAAATCGCCGTTATTATATTCTCGTCGATACGTTAAAACCCGAGGCCCCAGTAACGCGTTTGATTTTTTTTGGCGTACGTCCGTAGCGTTATTTTAAGGGACTTGTAAAACTTTACGAAATTCGATCCGGCGTTTATTTCGGCGCGTCCACGATTCGGTTTCGAAATAATTGTATTGTCGACGACAATCGATTTCGCGGGACGTCGACACTCGGAACCGAAATCAACCGAAACCGATAAGGGAACGGTGATTTTAATTGTCGAACGTTGAACGTGATCGTAAAATGCGTCGTGGCACACGTGTCGTATATCGGATTTCATTCTCCCGTCTTTACGAATAAAAACGTATTATAAATTACGCGCGCGCGCGTGTGTGTGTGTGTGTGTGTGTGTGTGTGTGTGCGTACGATGAGGCGTGTGGGGGCGCGAAATTCCGAAAATAGAAAAATCACACGCCGGACACGTAGATACGCATCTACCCGCTGTGGGAGCATTTCGGCGAGAATGCCGCGCGACTTGCATCGGTCGCGTCAACCGGACGTGCGGGGGCTCCGTTTAATTGGAAAACAATCCCGTCGTCGCTGGATTTCAGCTCGTTTGGTCTACGGACGGACGAACGGACAGACGGACGGACGTATACAACGACGAGTCGTCGTCTTCGGGTTCGGAGCCAATAAAATATACCATTTATTTAACGTACGACGGTGTGGCGGCCGACGTCCGGGGCACACACACGCGCACACACACACACACACACACACACACACACACACACACACACACTCGCACGCACGCCGAATAATATTAATGGTGCTCGGGGCGTTAATTTATCGTCCGTGATACGGGTATAAGAGAAAAGAAGGTAAAAAAATAAATAAATAAAGAAATAGTCGGTATACTCGTGTGTGTGTGTGTGTGTGTGTGTGTGTGTGTGTGTTAAAACAACAACAGGTATCTCTTCACGTATGTTACCTATAATAGTGTGTGAACGGTTTTCTCCGTCTCGCGTATTATACTATAGAGCGGAGCACAAATTCCTAAATAAATATAAATCTAATTGGATCCGAGAGACGTTATGATAGTGTATTTCAGCTGTTCGTTAAACATCGGTCGGTCAGTGTGTGTGTGTGTGGAGAACTTACATTATATATACGTATATAATAGCGCGAGTTATATACGATATAATAATAATTGCCACGGTCGAGCTAATAATTTTTTTATTTTTCCCCCCCCTGGAGCGCGCACGAGCGTGCAAGTACTCGCGAGTTCTGATAAATTCTGGTTCGTTTCCCCCTCCTTGTTTGGACGTCGGCGTTGCCGCGCTCGCGCCTAAGGTGATCGTAATTTTCGTCGTTAGTTTTTGTTTCTTCGCTTTCGTTTTCGTCGTACGCCGTAAACGTACGACCGACATCGCTACGGTCGTGTTCGAAAAATACCCAAAATAGGCCCGCACGCCACCTATAACACCACCGAACGATAGGTTCTATCGTTATTTGGACTGTTGGAATATCGTCGAATAGATCCGCGACACGGCGGCCCAACGCCCGCCGTACGATTTTCGCCCGTTCTTTAAACGGCGTACGAATTGTTCCGAAAATTGATCGGTTCGTCACGCGAAATTTCGATCACGACGATCGAACGGTGCCGCCGAATTGTGTAAGCTAGTCGCGTCGATTGTCCATCGCGGTAACGACTTTCGTATTAAGTTCGCGCGGACGTTCCTTGCAAGACGTTTACGAACCGAACGGCGTTTGGTTCCGACTTCGCTGCGTAACGTTTTCGCTAATAACGATAGTTCCGTATTTACATACGTTCGAACAGACGGGAACTACACGCGGGGGGCTCCATCGACGGGCGAGTTTTCACCGACGGCAGAATTGTTCGGACAAACGCGTCGAAAACGGTACCGCAATTTTCGGCGCCCGCGTGTAGGGATATTTCCAGTATCGAACGCGGTCGCTGGACGGGAACTATTCGATCGGAAACTCGTTCGTGAATTTTAATCGACTAGGAATTTCTCGTTTGTTAGTTTTTTACGCGCGCACAAAAAAAAGCATATAAAAAGAACCGTCTCGAAATTAAAACCGCTCGGTAAATACCAATAATCCGACAATAACGAAATTCCCCAATGTTTTCGTCTATATATACACGCATAAACAAGTCGTTGTAACGTACGTACGATATATATCCGAAAACTTTCCGTGACGTTACGAAAAAATATGATTCAGATAGGATCGGGCCGGACACAATAATACCCGATTATTTACCGACGTTCCGTATTTATTTAGTCATCATTTGGCTTTAACGATATTCCGTTGTTTTTTACGCACGATACAATCACGCGGTAAATCAAACGGACTAGACCGCCCGAAACGTATGTTCAAAAAATGTTCGAATAACGTATTTGTTCGCCTCATATTTGGGTTTTGTTCCGTCATAACCGGTACCTCGAAACTACCTCTACTTTTATTTTTCGACTAACGAACAATTTACGGCGGCGGAAGAGGGTGGAAAAAAATTAATTATCGTCGTCGCGTACCGAACGTAGCCCGTATGATAAACGCGCGCACGGCTAATTCGTCGCTCGATACGTGATAATCGTGTTATCTACATTGGGTTAGCAACAACACGACGACGCGTTTATATTTATATTCGTGAAAACGATAATTGTTATTAACGGCGCCCGCTTCTTGGCGGTCGCGGTAACGCGGCAGGGTGTGTGGGGGTGGAGAGGCGAAGAAGGGCGCCCGAGGGTCGCCGTATTATTGTAACGTTTTAACGACCAACTCGCGTTCGAGTTCCTAACACGATGTTCTCGTACGCCGCCGTTTTGTGGACAGAAAATAATTATCCACCTACGTCGCTCGTAACCGTACGAGCTATTAATGCTTCGTAATTTATTACGATAATAACGTTCGTTATTCCGTTACCGTAGTTCCGAACGTCACCCGTATAACTCCGAGTACACGGCGACGGTAAACGTTATCCGGTGGCGGCACGTGTGTCACACACACGGCCGTCACTTGTGTTGTCGGAAGTTCACCAACAGCAAAATCGATTGATGTATACCAGGCGACGTCGCTAGTCGATATTCACGACGTTCAATTATCTTTAGAAGTTTTTTCGGTTATTATAGGACACCCTCTTACCACCACCACTACCTTTTTATCGAAAATACGTTTGAACGTTTTTCTTTATATAATTTACGAACAACGTAAAGATATTAATAAGTCGCGTAATGGCGCATCGTAGTGGCCGTGTGAAAAACGTGTCACGTCGACTGAGACGAGTTGAATGTTCACCAAGTCCGAGTCGTCGCTAACGTTCAATCGACGAGGATTGTCGAGTACGCGCACAAGAGTTCGATTGCGCTAGCGAATCGTTTCCGGGCGGTTTTAATTAAGTAGGCGCGCACGACGCGTTTTATTAACCCGCGTGTCGTTCACGTGACGTCGTGACGAGTGTTTCACATTTAGTGACGGCGTTTTTCACGCGTCTCGCGGACCAATACACCGTAGGCCGCGTGCGACGTTTTGACATCCGACGGAGGATCGGAAACGGCGAAGAAAAACAAACCTTTCGTACGCAAATACCGCGCGATACTCTCTACGGAAAACGATCGGTCGATTTCGCTCGCGTACGGCCCAAACGGAAAGCGCGGATTTGCCGCCGACAGTGTTATTGTTCGGTCGCGTTTACAGGGATGACCGTATTATTTCGGCGGCGTACCTGCGTGCCCTCTCCTTAATACGCCGATCGGTTTAAACGCGTGTTTATTATATCGTATAACCCCCCCGGCGGCGCTTGTGTGTGTGTGTGTGTGTGTGTGTATATTTATAATTCGGTCCGCCGGAAAACTTTAATTCCGAAAACGAACAAAGGTAATAATTTGTACGCGCTAAACTCGGCCCAGGCCGACGAAGTAGACCGCGCGAATATTGTTATGTTATTAAAAGGAAATTCGAGCGAACCGCCGTCGCGAATCCCGCGTAGTCACTACTTTGTTTGCTCTGGGTGCGGTCCGCGACTATATATAGAATGGATTCGAAGTAATATTTTATGAGCGGAGACCGAGAACTTTTTACGTTATTGTGTTTTCTCGTTAAGCGTTTGATGCCTTTGTAAAAGTCGTATAATGTACATATAATGCTACGCGTACTCACGGTCGTTATTATTATTATTATTATTAATCTCGAACGTTCCGTGAACTAAAGGCGCATACGCCGTCTCGTTATGTATGTATGTACATACATATTAAAAAAAACCGAAAAGCCATTTTCGTATATTTAATTAAATTACGCCGGATAGCGTAGAAAAAACTGTCGGTTGTCGTTTGAAAAGTTCACGTTTGTAGAACGTACGAAGCGCGTGGATTTCAAAACGATCCGCGGAATAATTCCATAATAGACGCCGGGCGTATCTGTGTGTTATCAAACGGGTCATTTATACGGACATTTCGGAAACGCGTTATCGTTTCGAATTCGAAACCGGCGATCGTACCTTGTGCGTCATCTTAAGGTTCTCAGCAAAAAAAAAAAATGTCGACCACGTCCAAAATGACGTCGTTATTTTTCGCGATTTTCGGATTATCGTCGATCGCGCTTAATCGACGCTACCACCTGGGCACATGTCGGCTAACGTATCGAATAAACAAAACCCGTTATTGTTAAAACAATACGTCTTTCGTTTCACGTCGAATTCTCTCCCGTAATCTCCGATTATCGTTCGCGCATTAGTTTCGGCTTAATGAGTAAATCGGTAAACGACCGGTCACGGGCTACCCGGCGAATCGTCGAAAATGAACGAATAACGTTTGAAAAACGTACTCGGCACGTTTCTTGCAATTCCTTCGAGTTTACCTAAAATCATTTCTCGACAATTGCCACGACGTCCACGTTCGAACAACGCGCTAATTACGAGCACGGGCTCTTTTGAACGGAATACGGTAATACAAGTAAATAACGTTCGTACCGTTCGCTTCGGTCGATCATCGGAGATCGTCGATTAGGTGGGTGGATGGTGATGCCGATAGGAGACCCGAAAACGGGATGGGTTACCACCTTCGAGCGACGCCGGCGCGGAAATATCGAGGTGCAGGGCTCGGCGATAAGGGGCGTCGTGTATCGCCGCGACGTGTGGCGGAATAGTCGGACCAGGCACGTACATGTTAGGCGTATTTCGGCGAAGACGCGAATTCAATCGGCGCGTGAACCGAGCGCAACTCTCGCGATTTCTTTTCCGAATCCGATTTCGATAAATCGCGGCTCCGGCCGTATTTAATTTAACGCTCTAAGAACGCGTCATACGCGTACGCGCGTACATATATTTACAACAACGTCGACCCTCCGCAGAAATATACGTCGCGCGATAATACGAATGATATATATATATATACCGTACGCGCGTAAATTATCGTTATTCGTGTACGACGCGCGAGTCGTATAATGTATTCGACTTTCGGGGTCAAAAAATATGCGTATGTGTGTGTGCGTTTTCACCGATACACTCGCGCCACTACGATATTATATATCATTAGGCGAACCGCAAATTGGATTAACTCCGCCGATTCGTCCCTTACCCTAGTCCCTTTAAATACGTTACAACGACTACACAGTAGAATCCCGGGACCCTATGTATGTATATATATATACGTATTTAAACGTTATTATATCGTACGTACGCCGTTATTGCGGTCGACGACAAATGAATTCCGTGGACGGATAAAAGGCTTAGACGTGTTTTATTGTTTCGACGACTTACGCGCGAATATAATTACGATATGTGTACGATATATATATATACGCGTATTAACGCTCGGCCGTGTGTACGCACGTCGGTGGTTATAATATATATAAACGACGCGAAGTTTGTTACCACTGATAACGCGGGCACGCGCCGACCGATGTGGAGGGTGATGGGGTGGACGACGACATTCGGTGCGTGTGCGTACATTTCGCCGCGGGTCCGATACGCGGACGAGCCGGCGACAAATTCGTATATTATACCGCCGTCGCGGAGGATTTGCGCCGATTTAAACGCCCGGCAGTCTCCGATACCGCGGACGATTTTCACAGGGACGGCCTGACTTTCGACGCGACTTAAAGCGCCGTACATTTTCGGGAACCGTTGCGGCGATAAACGAAGAGATACGCTCGTTTTCGTTCCCTCGTCGACGTACGCGGCCGTTTACGTTCGCCCGTGTACGCTTGCAAACACAAATGACGCGTGCACGGGATACGAGACGCGGAATCGGTATAGATTAGCAGCGACCGCCGAACATGTGTTCCCGTTATGGTTTCGTCGAACGCGAATTCCGATAAACATCGCGTGACGATTAATCGTCCAATATTATTCGTTCTTTGGCTGGTGAAAATATGTCGCCGGTACCCGTATCGTTTAACTGATAATACGACCAACCGACGGGTCAGGGACTAGTAAAAAAAGACAAACCTCGCCCCAATCAAATCACGAACATGTTTGAAACGTTTCGAAATACGTGACCAATAAACGGTCTAAAGTTACGGGTCCCTAATATTTTACGCCGAAAACGTCCGTTCGGATATCGTTGATTGTTCGTTAAAAAATATTCGAATCCTCGTTTTGTTTTTTTTTTTTTAGAAATCGTAAAACGGTTTTTTTTTTAAATTTGTTTAAGCAAAATGAGAGCGTAACTTAGGGGGGAGCTAACGAAACGTGCTCCGATTCTCCAGCTTTACGCGACACCGTAACGTGTAACGAAACATAACCTTCCGAACGAACAAACCGTTTCGAAACGACGAGTACGTTGGTTGGTAGCATTTCTGGAAAAAATAATAACGACGACGACGGATTGGTTGTAGCGGTCGGACGATCGGACGCGGGAACAACGCGATTCGAAGGAAATAATAATTCGGGCATTCGGACCGCTGCCGTCGAGCGCGACGTTGAACCGACGCGACGGCAAAACGCAGAATCGGTACCGGGCGATCGTGTTACGGATACGATCGTGTACGATACGGCCCACCGCGGGTCGGAATAAATTTTGGCTGTTTTTTTCGTAAACGATTAACGAGTACGTTTATTAATTCCCGTGTCGGGCGAACCTTTTCCGTTACCATAACGTTCCGTGTCGCCGGTGGAATGGTAAGCGCGGCTCGATACGCCGAAATATTTGGCAATCGGCAAATCGTTGTGGCGGCGCGATTTTTGGTCCGTTTATTTCGCCGACCGCCTAGTCCCGGAAACGACGTAATTTAAAAGCGTACCAGCCCCCCTCCCCGGCCGCCACCCACAACCGGTACGCCGAAATCTCTCGTTCGTACAAAGTCAAAGGCAGAATAGTATTCCCCGTTTGTGTATTACTCGTATATTCGTAACGAGGAGTTTTTAAGGGCTTTTCTCGCCGTCGAACAAAGTGCCCCGCGCACAAAGAAAATAACGACGCGTTCAATTTCGCTTCGCGACATAATTTAACGACGTTCGCTTCTCGAAAATTCGACTTTGCCCGCGACGAAACCGAGTTTTCCTACAAATTTATAATTACTCGCGGCGAATGTCCGTTCCGCGTGTGTGTACGTACACGCGTCATAACGGCCGTCACGTCGCGAAAAAAATACAACAATACGCGCGTTCGTACCGTTTTCTTTGATATTTCCGTACGTCAGTCGAGTCGTTATATTGTTACGAGCGTCGTCGCCATAACGCGCGTCTATGGTATTTACTGTACTTACCGTCGTATTATCATTGTTACTGTTGTTGTCGCGAAGTCGTGTAAAGACTCGAAAAACGGAACGTCGACGTCACTTTTATATAGAATACGCGCGGTGTCGACGAGAAAATATTTAAATTTTTTTCGTCGTTGTTTTGGTGACCGATGTTCGCGGTAACGACCGTAGATCTGGTCTCGTCGTGGACGTGATTACATACTATTCGGTCAAATAACCCTCCCCACCAACATTACCACCAACACCGAGTAATTACGCCGAACAGCGGTGGACGGTGTACGAGTGTATAATAGTGTTTTTTTCGGGCATACTTCGCGCGCGGTATTTAACGTAACGATAGAACGCACGTCCGCTTACGGAGAATTCGTTTTGATACCCAGACAAAAAAAATAGTCAGAGGGGTGTACGTACCGGAACACCTACAGGTATATGACCTATTGGCACATGTACGTACGTACGTGTGTGTGTGTGTGTTTCCCGACACACGAAATAACTGTTTGGCGATATAACGATCGTTATAGTATGGTAATTATTATACGACGACGCGTAGGTATGTTCGTATGTTTGAACAACAAATACGAATATAACGATTATATATAGATTAGCATATAATTACGTATTTTGTGCCCAAATATTTACAATATATTTAAACGGCCGTAATTATTTAGCGAGAGATTACGGGAGAAAACGCGATATTGACCACCTGCGCGCCGACAATAATTTACATTTTTTCTCTCTTTAAAACAAATACGCGCGCGAGTACACGCGTATATATATAGTTCGAACGTTTGCTATAAATGGCCGCCGCCGCCGTGAAACTATAACTGCTTCAGCGTTCTCCTCTCTAATATAAAAACAAACGCGAGACGAATATTTTAAGATGCTTCTCTCGACCCGAAAATTTACGCGCGAAATTCGTGATGCGGAAATGTGTGTGCGTATTATATATTCGTACGTGTGTGTAAACTAATAAATTTAATACCCAACGAACAAAAACACAGTGTTGGAGAGTATTCGGACCAGTGGCGTACTAACGGGGGAAGTTTTGGGGATAAACTCCCTCCACCCGAAAATTTTTAGGAAAAATTAATTTCTTACGAGACGTATATTTTTAGCCAATAATAACGAAAAACTAAAATATTTTTAAACTTCGATACGCGTTATAATATAACGTGTTCGTTGACGACGAATAATCTATTAAAGTTTATAACGCGTCTTGTTTCGTTAGATTTATTTATATAAAAATTTACCCCTCCCGAATTTCAGGTCTAAGTACGCCACTGATTCGGGCGTTAGTATTTTCTGACTATATTGGTGGTAGTAGTCTATTGATTTTATATTTATTAGTTCTCGAGGATACAACGAAATGTTTTTAATTCAGTTTTTAGGTGCCGATAATGAGAAAAAACATGTTAGCCAATACAGTTCGTTGAACTATATTTAAAACGTTCTCGCGATTAAATATTTAAATAAAATAATCGATCGAATGAAATAGTAAATATTGTACGTATATTATATTGAATCTATAAATCCAAATTACCTGTCAATTTATTAGACCGTATTTACTTTTTTCGTTTACATAGTTTACGTTCGACAGGTATACATACAAATTCGTGGATTATACATACGTATAATCGAAATTATATACTATTTTCGGAATGTAAACAGCCAGATGTTTAACCGTCGTATTAAATTTAATAAATTCGGGCGGAGTGAAAAATAAATATTGCTACGTGTAAAACGTACGTTATTTGCTTAAACAAAAGTCAATTTGATTAGTAACACACGAAATACGTTTGAATATTAATGGCGCTTTCATAACACAAACGTCGAATAGGGCCTAAAAAATACAAAATATATTACGCGTTTGATATTCGCGATACAGACCTCTATCCAATATAACCCCACTTATATACGGCATAATTTACTGCGATTAATCGTCGAAAATATCGCGTCGTATTTACACTAAATGGGTTGGCAAAAAAACCCCGAAAAGATATGTTATCCCTGTGCTCTCTATCGTACGTGTTGAATACACACAAATTCATTCAGTAGCTAACTAGCAATCACAAAACGGACGTACGGTGGAGGGAGATGTTTGAACAAATTACGAAATATCGTCGGAAGATATTCGATCAATTTTCGTTTGTAAGAGGGCGTTTAAGTAGCTGTTGTGGACGCTGTCTCGTTTAGCGTCGTGCCGAGTTCGGTGTCCGCCGAGTCGCCTCTCCGTTCTGGTAAAAAATACGTTAAACCTATCTCAAATCGATCCCGATCAATAGCTTTTTTGCCGTTTTTTCGTTCTAGTTGGTCTTCGGCGATTATCGCTTATAATTTATTCGTTAATTAATTGTATATATATAATTAATTCGTTAATTACCGGCCGCTTAATAACAAACAATAGCGCGACCGTTAACCTAACCGTGGTGGCGGTAACGATGGGAGGGAGCACCGTTGGCCGCGGTATATAACGCGTAATACTGTTACGACATACGTGTACGGGCTACGTGTATCGACTCGGCGGCGGCGGCGACGGTTTTATAATATACGTCGGATTAACAGGTGTTTAAACGGAAAACAACTAAAACTAAACGAGACACTTCCATTTAAGATAACGACGACGGCCGATGATAAAATACGACCCGACCCGAATTCATTACCGGCAGCGGCGTACGTAATACATTATATTCGACTCGGGCGTCGAATTTTAATTCCGTTGTCCGTCGGTTGCCGTTCGCGTTGTTGTTGTTGTTATTGTTTTCGGTCTTTTTCCAAACCGTATTCGAGAATTAGTCGTACGGCGGCCGCGGCCCAAACAGCTGCGCGGTACCGGATCGTCCATAATTCTCCTCTCCCCCTTCCCCCCCCCACCAGTGATCTATTCACGTATTTCGCCCGGCCCTATTACTGTCCGAGTACATTAAGTAGGCGGTCTACAAGCGCGCGACGGCGGCGGCGGCGGCGGCAGCTGTCCAAATGGGTTTTTAAATATGTATTTTTAAGAGTACACTTCCACTCGAGGGATTCAATTTAATAATACACACACGCGTATATATATATATGTATATAGGTACGTTGTCCCGAGAACAAAACACAAAAATTAATTACGATTTTAAAATATATTCCGTTCTCGGTGTACGTTGTTTCGCCCGCGATACTTAATGAATATTGTACGTACTATTACGTTGTACGTATAATACGGCGATAAATTTTTTTACGGTCGGCGCGTGTACGGTCGAGTGGATGGGAGGGGAGAGGCGCCTTTTGTACGGTCGAAGAGTTTCCCAATTACCGTGGAAACGATATAATACCGTTATTCGGGTTATCGTCGTTTCGTTTTTCGATCGGAGGGAATATTTTCGAAAAAATCGCTCGCGGAAACCGTATTTCCCGTACCCCGTCAGATTAACGAGTTATTTCATTATTCGACGTTTGTAATAAATACGGGATACACATATACGCGCACACACACGCACGTATATATATATATAAAGTCGGGATCTCTCGTCGCGTTTGTAAAACGAGATATATTTGGCGCCCGTATAGTAGTCGTCGGACTCGAGAATAATCTGTTGACAAACGAGACGTCTCATTTTTCCGAATACTTCTGTTCCGAATGTACGCTCGCGCATATTATTATAAATATGTACGTGTCCGGAAACACGAGTATTCGGCTTTTTCACCGATCGTTTTATACAAGTCCGTTTAAACTTTTTTTTTCATCGATACTCGGAAACTTTCGTAAATAAATAAATATAAATATATATGGTTACGTGAGCGTGTATGTATATATAAAAAAATAAATACTAACCGTTCGAAGGAAATCGTTGCCCGCGATTTGGATAACAATCCGAATTCCTTAAACGGCACGTTCGAAATGTTTAAATCGTTCCCACTTCCAAATATTATTGTACGATACGTCCGTGATAAACGTCGGTATATATATATACACACACATATAATTACCCCCAATAATAAGGTATAATATTGACGAAATTTCTCGTGATTAACGGTTTTTTTTTTACGTATAAATTATACATTTTCGGAGATCGTTTATAAGAGATTACCCAGCCTGTTGATTCTGCGGCACCTGTTGTAAACTCGTTCTTTGTTTGTTTTGTCCTTGACGCCGATGAAAATGCTCTGTACACGATTTCTCGAAAATAGCCTCGTGGAATTTTTACGAGATTCGCAACGGGCAGTGGGAGTGACTGGTGGAGAGACTCGGGCGTGTGACGACTAGTTTTCAAGGTGATTCGTTTTTATGGAAGGGTTCGTTATTTTTTATTATTATTAGTTTTCCTTTTTTTTTTTTTTATTCGTTTTCAACGCGCCAAATAATTACGCGTTATATTGTTTACACGCTTGTAAACAATTATTTCCCGATATTTCAGACCGGGGGACGTCAATGCCACGGTCGAATAAGTGAAACGATTTGGTGTCGACGGGACGAATTTTCGCGGTAACGGACGAAAAGGCGAGAACGGTAAATAAACGACGGCAACGGGCCAATACCGGACGCAGCGACGACTGAACGAACGAAAACCGAAAGAGCGATATACCCCCCCGGGGTAAAGGGTCTCGGTAATCGTAATGGCGATCGAATTAATTTTATTCTCGTGTATAATAACGTAACGCGTCGAATCCACGCCGAAGATTGTCGCGTTTTTTTTCTCGCTTTTTAATTTCCTATAACGATTGTTGTTCGTTTCGTAGTATTTCATTATAATTAGATGTACACGACGCGGATGGCCTGGAGCCAAGTCTAAAACAATCGTATGCCTCTACACCTGGCAAATCGTAAATCGTATAAATGGGCGCTCGTGAATAACGTTTATGAACACCTGTTCGCGAATACACGACAGTTTCAATTAATACGATCTAGCGGTGCCGCCCACCTAAGTTGCGTTTCATAGTGCGGCTCGTGAATACGGTTTTAATACCGACGACATCACGTACGCGAACGTCCGAAACGGTTCGTGTCCGGACAACACGGACCGATTCCCGAAAACGTCGTGACAATAACCGTTGTTGAACGGTCGCAACGGATCGTGGCCGACTGTTGGGCGCCGACGATTTTATTACGACATTATTTTCGGGCGCGATTACGATTTCCGTACGGGTTGTCCGCCGGCCGTCCGAACGAATTATAAACGCGGGCGACGGCGACCGACCGGGCGGCTGGGCGTGTTGTCACGTTGGTAATATTAGGGAGCGTGGAAAGAGCGAATAAGAAATGAGAAAAAAAAACAAACGGCGAATGTTTGGGAAAACGCGAAAACAACGACGGTTAGAAGGAACAGTAAAACGCGAGCGCCTCTTACGAGAATACCCGTTTTGAGTAAATATATAGTTGGCGGCGCGCTTGGGAATTTGAAATGAAGCGACGTCGCGTGCGTGTAAGACGCGCGTGGGCGCGTAGGTATTTCGAAATTAATTATCGTAGAATTTTCGCGCGAAGGTAATTTCGGTCCGATATCGACGCGGCCATTAGTAGGGGAAATACGTAGAAACGGTCGCGCCTACCCGGATCCTAACGAACGCGTGGGGACCGTACGTGGTGTTTTCGCGGCGCGATGTCGACGACATTTCGTGAACGCGGGGACGACGTCGCTTCGTAGATTCGCCGCCGACGGCGTTAATTACGTATTTATTTATTTAAGCGTACCCGAGCCACGACAATTTAATCGAACGCGTGTTTCGGACCGCTCGTCGTTATTACGATAACGGGACGATTATTATTAAACGCCGACACGTGACCCGGTACGCGGACGCCGCCGGCAGGGTGGTCCTTCGCCGTGGCTATTATTACGATTTCACGTCACACCGTGTGCCGTATCGAAATTTGTCGCGGCCCCGACACGTGTTTCCGCCGTCGGAATAGGAACGTATATACCACGCGGGCGTTTCCCCGTGCACCGGCGTTTCTAAACGTTTCCAATTTATTTTTAAACGTTCGTACGATTTACCGCCGCCCGGCGCGCGAACTTTTAAGACGATCCCGTCATCGATCGACCGCGTTTGTGTCGTCGCGACCCACCGACGATTTAACCTCCGGCACGGTCGTCGCGTAAAACGTCTCCCGTCGTCGGAACCGCCTTCGGCCACTGAGATCGATTCGAAACGACACATCCGCCGTTTCGACACGACCCTCGTTCGCGTTTGTTTGTATGTTCGTTTATCGTCTGCTGACGACCACTCGTCGTGTACGGCGGCAACAACGACCAGTCATCCCGGCACGATGGGAAACGTCTTTTTTCGTACGCTCCCGATATCCCCTGCGTCGAAATATAAAAGCGTACTTAGTCACCGCCGAGACGTTTCGTGGTATTATTTTCCTCGTCAAACACATTCCCGTTCGTTTTAGCTACTCGAAGTGCCCGTTTCGAATAAGTTTCCCCCGTAGCTAGCACCGCGGCCCCGCGTTGTAAAGTATTTAAATGCCCGTTCGCCACGTTCGGCGTTTAAACGCGTGTTTTTAATTGTATTTGTCGATCGAACACTTTGAACCGCTTTTTGAAACGAATTTTTCGACCGAGGGTTCCGCCATTGAACACGCGTACACATACAATCAAACGCGTAACGTAGTTTTATAACAATAAGTTTTAGCGACCGTTTCCGACCGCAAATAGATTTTTTTCTTATTAATACACGGCGTCGAACGTTTATATTCACTATATATACGTACACGTTTTTTACTAAGTGAAAAACAACAAAGTTATTTTTAGGTTTACTTTTATTATTAGATATTTAAATAACGTTTCTTCCAAAGTATCTTTCACGAGACGGTTATACGAGCATTATAAAACACGATAAAATTCCGTTTCTACGACACGTACACACAACACACACACACACACACACATATAATTTATCTTTATTTCTACGTCCAATTTATTCACCTCGAAGAAACTGTTCGACGTTTTTTTTAACAATTTACGTTACCGCATAAACGTGTAATAAGTACGTCTATCGGAATTATTACCAAACGCGTGTTGATACGGTTCGGAGTACGGATTCTACTGGGAACGCGTAACGTGAAATCTTCTAACAAACGGTTATTTAGCTCGGTCGTATTATATTGTTAATTGTCACCAGTACGGGGAATTTTATACGTACCGCGTCGGAGATCACGGATTTTAAAACGCGACGAAGTTAATAACGTTATATATATAACGACCTTTTGGGAGATACAAAATTAAGCGCGTTGTGCGTTAAACGGACGGCGAAGGGAGCCGTTTGTACAATATGATCGCGGTTATTAAGCGACGTGACGACGTACATCTTAAGCACGCTCGGCGTATTCATTTATACACGGTAATGCGTTTAGAGCGGTTCGGTTTTAATAAATTATCGTTCCGTGTTTCGTTAACGTTTCTACGTTCGTAGTCGATAAACTTCGAACATCACGACGTATTTACGACCCGTTAACGTGACTAGCGATATTATTAAATCGTGTCGCCAGTGATTCTCGATCGCCGAATAACGTCGCTAATATCTATATAGAAGTCGTACTCGCGGATATTTTCGAACGAATTTTTTCGTTCACTTCGGTGTACTTTGAAAACGTCGCGAAATTTCAAGTAGCCCGACTCGAAAGAGTTCGTTGGGTAGTAACGTGTTAAATATTTCGATATTCGGCACTTACCGTTGGAGTTAATGTACGTCGTTTACTACGTAGCGTAATCGAAAAGCGTTGGACGTCCGCCGATTTTTTTCCGAATAAATTACGTACGTATATATATAAAATTATCGGTTTTTCGTTCTCTACGAATATATATATATATATATATATATTAATTTTCAGCGTAATTTACTGTCGGAACGAAATACGCTCGACCTCTAATACGTAAATCGTTCGTTCGTAATATTGTTATCGTACGCGTTCGGACGAAATTAGACGTTCGCGTATTCGCGAAGTGAAACACCGCGGACATCGCGATAGTCGCTCGGTTATTAATAAATCGCCTTCCATTTTATTCGCCCGTAATCGTTGCGCGAAACGGTTTCGACCGAACATAATAAATATGTAAAACGCGACGTCGTAATACGTTTTGCAATACGTCTCCTGAATAATATATATATATATAAATATATGTGTGTGTGTAGCGGCTTCGGGACGAATCAACTAGCGGATCCGATTCTTCCCGCGATCCACGCGAGATAATAATAAAACGGAACGTCGTATTTATATCGTTGTTTCGTTAAGCGCCTCGTCCAATATGCCCGCGACTCAAACCTATTCAAAGTTTATCCACTTTTATCACCTCTAATCCCGGAGTGCATAAATACGCGCGTGTGTATATATATATACGTAAAGAGTGAACGTTTTTTTTTTTTTACTCGAATACGGTTTACGTCGTAAAGAAGAAATAAAACATCAAAAGATTTATTATTTGACGGGCTAAATTGTTCTTTTGTCGTTATAATGTTCTTTCCGAGTCGACGTTTCGTCGTTTTTTTCCCTCGTCTTTGTTTCGCGTCGTAAAACAAATAACGCGATTGTTTCGTCCGCGTTAGCTTTCGCTTAAGGTTATTAAACGTCAGACGGTAATACGCGCGTATCGTTTTACGCTATACAAATACCAACGGTTTTCTTCCCGGTTCCGACAAATATTTTTTTGTCTTGGGCGTGTGAACATCTCTTTCGCCGGAACGATTTTTCCGTTCTCCGTTACGGAAAACGCGTTTTCGACGTGAAATCGCGCGAGAAGGGGTAAGGGAGTCGTTTTAAAACGTTGTTAACGCTTCCGCTTCAAAATTGTCAATTAGCGCGGCCAATTAAACGTTAGCGCAGAACGTATTTGGGCTAAGCCTCGCCCATTTAAGACTATAATTTTCGGGAAGTTCGGCGAATTTAAAAACATTCGGTATTTCGCGTACACTCGTGTCCGTACTCGTCTGTTGCAAAACGCTAATTGCGCACCTTCGAACGAAAAACATTGCCCGGCACCTCCTCGTTCGTTCGTAAACTGTTCGAATAAACGCTTGATAAAAACCGAATAAAAAACGAAACGTTAAATGGCAAACTTCTTATCGAAATATCGCTTTTTGACGAAAAGAAAGAAAACAACGAAATAAATATACATATCGGATCGCGAATAAATTTCGTTTACGACGACGTAGTTTCGGCGTAATAAAAAAAGAAAAACCGTACAACGCGCGATTTTACAATTTCGAAATAAAAAGTTATTTACCCCCCCCCCTAAGAAGAAATAACCGTAGAGACGAAAATATCGAAACGAGCGAAGCTCGTTTACACTCACGCCGGTACCCACCCACCGTGGGTTGAACATTCGTGTTACGAAAATGTCGCCGGTGTACTACACGAGTCGCGCGGATTTACGGACTTTTCCGCCGGTTATACGCATAATTCGTGGGCGTGGGACGACGACGGCGCGGGTCGTTTCGTCGTCGGGTTCGCGAATGTACGGTCACGTTGTTTCCTAGACGGAAAATGGGGGCGGCCAAGCGTTAACCGAAATCCAAATACACCCGTATATCCCGCGAAGGACGTACGCGTACGATTCCACGATTATGTCGCGCACTTTCACTCGCTCGCGCCGGGCACGGGAACGTCCGTCCGGTTCTGTCCGCGCACCGGCGACGCCGACACGGATACACGCGATACGCGGCACGAACGAAAATATGTTCGTTGTTTATCGTGAATACGAATCTATTTCGGCGCAACCCGTTCCGTGTAATATATTACGATATCGTACACGCGCGGCGGTCATTACGGAGTCCCGAGCAGTAATATCATTGTTAGTCGTTACACACGCTAATAATAATATTGTGTAACACGATTATAATGAAGACGTATTTCGAGCGCGCGTTTATATTATATTATTTTCGGTCCTACTACGTGACGCTCTATCTTAAGTTTCCCCGTTCCCATCTCCCCGCCACGCGACAAATATACCGTCGCAGATATAACCTATCCGTCCGTATATACCTACACGTTATTTATCGTGTATGCCGCCTGTTTTTGTTTTTTTTGTTTTATCAGATTCGCTCGACCCGTTTCGGGCGTCTCCTTGTTCGGTATTTTTCGTTTTTTATTTCTTTTTCGCGTTTTTCGTATTTTTTTATCTCGCCCCGGTAGTCGCCGCCGACGATCCAATTATAATTTCCGATTTCGTCGCGACCAATTAGTGGCCAGTGACGTTTCGCCCGTAAAAACGTACGTGACGCGCCGACGACCGTTAATAGCGTCCGAAGACCGGAAGGACATTCCGTTTTCGTTCCGAACGGTTTCAAATACTTTGCGCGCAAAACGTACACACGTCGTTACATTGCCCACCCGCCGCCATCGCCACGGCCAACGTTCCTATGTCGTCTATATGCCATCCGTTTTACAGGGGGTGAGGGCCGTTTCTAATTATTCGTTTCGTATTTTCTAATAAGATTATTAATTTTCCTCGGCGCGATTATATTGGCGCGTTTGTCGTCGCGCCGTCCTTGTCGCCGTTTACGTTTCTAGCCGTCCGGCGTTCTTGAAATTTTATTTCGTCCCGAAAATCGATCCGCGGCAATACGCCCCATCCACGTCGTTGTGTTAGAGAGAACGAGAAAACGGAACCTCTTTTCACCGGCGGCGGAATACCGTCCCGGTCGATCTCGTATGCTGGGGCGACGGATGGGGGCAGCGCGTATATCGTAAAAAAAAAAAAATGACGACAATAGTTATTGCGAACGTCGCGACGTCCGTCGAAGTCGTCGGATTCCAACGGCGCCAAACGCCGCAAAACTATCGCGGAAACGCGAACAATTGGAAACTGTCGGTACGAAAATTGAGCACGACGAACGTGACCGATGGCCGACGACTGTTAGCGCGTGGTAGACGGGACTAATTACGAATTTGTCCGTTTATTCGTATCGTACGAATAAATTAACGAAATTCCCGGGCGGTGAACCGAGAGACCTTCGGACGACGTAAACAAACAACTAAACACACGTCCCCGACCGAAGAAAACAACAACAACGTCCACGCTCGTACGGGCTAGGCGAGAATGTCCGATCGCCGGACCGGGCTATTTACGCGGTGCCCGATATTGTGTGGTTTAAAGACGGTGACCGGCGGCGCGCCGAATTGTGAACGGCAATCCCCTCGCGGTCAACGAGATACGCCGCGCGAACGTGTACGACGGTACACGAGGCCAGCGCCCCGGATTAACGGCGATTAATAATTATGCGCCTCGTTATCCTATGCAAATTTCGCCGGGCTTTTCCGCGTGAAACACGCGCGTGGGTGGGGCGAACGGACGCCGCGTGCGTGTCGCGAGCAAATTCGGCGCTCCCTGCGGCGTTATAATTCCCGACACAATAACTTACACACACGCGCGTATATATTAATACGAAAAAAAAAAAGAAGAAAAAAAAAAAACGAGAAAACGTTTCCTCGAACCGAACTCGCTGACGTACACTGTGGCCGCCGTCGGGTATTCGAATAGCGACGCGACAACGGGAAATCGAATTGGAACAACGACGTACGAGTAGTAAATGTCGCCGACCGTGGAACGCGGCGGAGACGACGCAAATAAGTAAAAAACTTTGGACCCTTCGAAAAGTACTTCTTCCGAAGTCTGTCGTTTACACACGTACACACACGCGCGCGCCTATATATTACGGTCGGCGTTTGAGTGGTGGGTGTGGGGGATCTTTTACCGAGTCACGTCACGCGCCCGTCGACGCGCGCACCCGTTAAAAGCGTTACTATATTATAATATAACCGTACCTCCCCTAACGTGTCCAACCGATACCGACGGGGTGTCGCGGAATGTTAAAAACGTTTCCGACGCGCGCGTTCGCACGCATAAACATGTTACACGGACACGCGAGTGGTGTAGCTAACGTCGACCTCTTTGCCGCGTGTACGACATTCGTCACGATTCTCACGGTGTATATTGTACTACCGAACTACTACCTATACACGTATACACACACACACACACACACATACATCACGGGACCTGACGATTGGTGACAGAAACTATACTCCATTATAATTTTCGACAAGTTTTAACAAATTTCGACTGATACGCGCGTGTTTTTAATATTATTTATAAATTCTAACGTAGGGTTTACAACGAGAATATTTATGACGTGACGTTCGCCGACGTACTGCCGCATTAATAATCAATGCCTAACGACGATTGCGCACCGAGGACGGTCGACTACAACAGCCCTTCTTACGTAATTGTTTTATTACGACGATCGCAGAAAAATGTCGCCTTAATTTTATCACTTCGAATTCGTCGCGATAAACGCTCGCGTAGCGATTTATTATTACGTATTAATACAATGGTCGTCGGTGGTAAATTTTTAAATACGACCGAAACAACCCGAGGAAACGTATAATGAAAGAACGACGACGTTCGATTAGAGTTTCGAGTAGAACGGTATTGCGTGTCGTGTTTCGAATATTTCGTGAGTTTCGCTCGTTCCGCGTCGATCGAAAAATATTTCGTTTACCCGTTTCGTTAGTGGACCGTGACGAAACAACGCGACGGGTACATTTCGGAAAAATTGAACGGTCCGTCCCGGTTACGCGATAAACGTACAGGGCGGCGGGCGGACGACGTGGACAATTTACGACGGTCGAGGTGGTCAACGGACGACGGGACAAAAAAAAAAAAAGCGGCGGTGTTTATCGCGCCCGGATCGCTATAATAACGATTTGACACCACCACTGCCTGGGCACTCGTCTTCGCGAAAGTGCCGTCGTCGTCGCCGCCGCAGCCGCCACATACCGAATAATATCGATCGACCCCGAGAGATTTACGTCGTCGTCGGTGTAGCGTTTAATCGTCGACGAATCTCTTCGAAATAAATCGTCCGTTCGGTCGTGTGAGGTGTAAATACGGCCGCCGAGAAATACTGGCGGGGAAGAGGAAAAAGACAATATAACGTTTTCCGTCCCTATTTACACGCGCTCTCTCACACTCACTCGACCGTCGTCTCGCGTACAAGACGTGCGTGTACACTCCGACCATATACTTGTAGCCGTTCATACTATAGTTACTCCGTTTCGCTCCCCGCGCCCGCGTATAAATCAGTTTGGCTTCGGTTCAACAATTTGTACCAGTTTGCTTTCCGATCGTTAATAATTAACTTCTTTTTTTCGCTCGTTTCTCCCGCACACTCGCTCGAACCGTCCGCTCACTCTCTCACTCGCTCTCTCTCTCTCTCTCTCTTTCATTCGTCGATCGACGCGTGATAAATTTCCACCCTCTCGGCAATGGCGGCGGCGGCGGTGTTCAATTTACTCGCACGTCCGGCAACAGACTCGACGCTCGTTCGTTCGCGCGCTATCGATCACGCCGCCGCCGCCAAGTATATAATATAACGCGACTCGGCGACGTGTGCCCTTTTAATCAATTTAATTAACAGTCGTTTCGTCCCCTCGTCGTGTCGTATCTACCTCTTCTATTATTATTATTATTACTACTACTACGGGACTGCGGGGGTTTTCTTTTATTTTGGGGCATTCTTTCCTTCCCCTCGCCCCAACATACCGTCCGCAGGTCCACCGGTACTCCGCGACCAGTAACAGCGACGATCGATCAAATCGTTTGCCATCTCCTGGATCGAATTCTACAATAATATCGAATCGTCGCGCCGGTTTCGCGTGGTTGACGTAGGAATTCGCCGTCGCGATCGACGTGAAATCGAAAACGATTTTAAATCCGTCAATTTTTCGTTTATCGAACCGGATACGGGAAAACGAACGAATAACGTGAGCCCGGGGACCTTCGTCCGTCAATTCCGATATTTGCTCGTGACCGTACGAAATTCCAAATATTTCGGCGTCGTTTCGACGGTACTGTTCGCGACACCGACGCGGACCGGTCGCCATTATTATCCGGCTAACAACCGCAGTCGGTTTCCACCACGTCCCGCTCCACCGTAGTGGGGAGGGAGAACCGACGACCATCGCGAAACGTACTTTCGGAGCGCTTTTCCCGAGAATTTTCGGCCAATCAATTATCGTAACGTTTCGATAACGACTATCTGTCTGTATTACGTAACACCATCAGCCGCCGTCGAGCGTTAAACGCGCACGACCGACGTCCGTCACTCGCGTCGTCCGTTCGGCGTATCGCGATTATTCGGTTTCCGGAAACTGCCAAACGCCAAAACCGATACGCGCCGCTTCGCTATACACCGTCAATTTACCGTATTCCGTTCCGTTGCATTTCCACACCGGGACGTGGCCGGCCGTCCGGACGCTCGTAGGGTTCGCCGTCGAATCGTATTTTCCGTTCGACGTACCGTACACGCGTGTACAAACATACGAGGACACGGTGTCGGAATGTTCGGCGCGATTATTGTGTAGTTATTATTATTACTCTTTCGCGATTACGCCGTAGTATTATATAATAATGTGTGTCCGACTAATTGGAAATTCGACGGACGAAACACCGCGTTGATATTATTATTATCGCGCTTGGACACAATTTCGTAATTACGGTACACCGTCCGTACGGATTAATATTCGTGAACGATATTCGATTTTCGGTGTTCCGGAGCGTTCCGTTTTTTTTTTGTTCGTTTGAAAACGTCGAGTAAACGTTATAGAAGTTCGTTTCGGGCGCGTTAACCGTACGAGCGTTCGAATAATTTCCGAAACCAAGCGTCCCGCGATATTATTGGTCACGGCGGCCTTGTACGCGATTTTCTAATCGAACGAATAGCGGACGAAATGGACGGTATCGGGGAGGGGGGTAATTAATAAAACGAAAATATCGTACGATCGGTATAGAACGCTCGGCAAATACGAACGGCGCGTTCAAAAATTACGAAAAAAAGCGTTCCCTCTCCTTCACCTCCCGGAAATTAATCGCAACACTTTTCAAACGTTCCGCCAGCGCTAACCCCAAAGTCTGTCGACACGCTAATACCACTATCCCGCGTGATTACAGAATACGTACTTTCTACGGCTATAATTCTAATTTATTGATTAACGTTTATCAATCATTAGGTATTACTCGTAAAACAATTAGCGCGCGCGTTAAATCGGGAATCGACTATATATATATATATATATATACACGCGTATTCGTCGACCTCTCGATAAATATAATTGGAATCGTGCTGTCGAAAAAGCGAAACGAGCGAAGTCGTGATTTTCCGTGGCCCAGAAGTGTTAGCTCTCCAATTGAAACGGCCATATATCCAACAAACGTATCCGGGCCGCGGTAATTAATTATATCGGTTACGAGATTAACTCGGGCCAATGTCGTCCCGGGAATAAGTCGATAAAACGCGTCTTCCGTCAGAACGTTTTCACCGGTTCGTGTCTTCCTTCGTGTTCGTCACGATTACCACCTCGCCAACAATCCCGTCCTCCCCACCATATCCGGTCGTAATTAAACGGGCCGACGTCTTTTCGCTTTCCATCGGGCGCGATTTGGTTTTCGTACGTCGGGAACGCGCGACGACGAATTTAAACGTTCAACTTCGGCGCCAATAATAGGCCGGACGTTGGACGGCGATTAAACGAAATGGGACAGAGGTACATAATGTTCGTTCGATCGGTTCGACTTGGTCAAACACGCAATCAAACGAATGAACTACGACGCTAACGACGATGAACTACACGCAGACTTCGTTCGATCGGTCATTGTTGTTCGAATACGTTCGTATTTCCGGTTATTCCGTTTTTGTATTTCTCTCCCCCCTCCCCCCCCGATATTGTCGGAATCGCGTAAGTAGTTTATACAAAGTCCGACATTTAATAATGTTAATCGCCGGTAAATATCGTGAACGATCCCAAAACGGCCGGGAGGGCGAACAAATAGCTTCTCGATTTCGACGAGCGTTTTTGGAACGAAAGTCGTGTTTTGCGTTTCGGACATCAAAGGTACTTAATTACTTATATTATTTGTCGAGGTAAACACGGCGTATTTCCCGTTAGCTCGAAACTAATTTGAACGATATCGAAACGCGACGTTAATTAGCGTTTGATAACAAACCGTACGATTCTTTCGGGTATTCAAATACGACCGAAATTATTTACGTTTGGAACGACGATTCTAACAGGCAACCGTAACGATGTCCGAATGTTGACCTGCGCGCTTACTTCGCGAACGTTATCCGCAGTAAACACCGATCTCACGCACGACGATATTGAACCGAAATAATTTGCGAACGTTTTTCGAGTAAATCGAATTCACCGGGTAGCGTTGTTCGGAAACGACGTACCGAGTTTCAGTGACGATTATTATCGTCTAGACGTACGTCGTCGCGACCGAAAACGTCCGGTACGCTACGGTCGTTGAATATCGTGTGGAAAAAACGTACCGCGGAATCGTTGGGCCGAGACGACCTATTATTACACATGTAGGACTATTGAATACGCGACGATTGTGTGCCGTCGTATCAGTTGATTATGACGGCCCGCGATTCGACGACAATGTAGACTACCGCGACAGTGAGATTGTGTTTAAAAGATTTCTATTTCGTCGTTGGTCTTTGAACACGGTCGGTTCCTCAGATTCGGAACGCCGAAAGCCAACACGTTATTATTTCGTCGTTTAATGTTTGGACATGGTCGGTAAATGAATGGAATACGGCCCGTCTCGTACGCGACAATTTAACCACGCGATTTAGTATTCGGGCGATTTACGAATTCTTATTTTTTATATTCCCTTGTATACATTCGAACGTTTCGTCCGGGCGCAATAATGTCGGATACAGTAAGAATTGCCTAAGAAGTACGAAAACGAAAATTTTAAGGCGACAATGGACGCGACGAGAAATGTCGATTATTCGATAATATAGCGACGGGCAATAATTATTATAGAGTAGTTCCTTAACGCGTTTTTCCTACTCGAATGAAATTAATTTAAAAACGAAAAATACGGTGAAAATATCGCCCTCGCTCTCTTACTCTATTGTATTTTCGGGCGAAAATGTTTTTTTTTCTTTCGAAAACTCGTCAAAAATATTAACCGGAAACGTCACGGATTTCTAAGGGATCGAAAAGAATGATACGACGACCCCCGTTGAATCGCGCCGCCGTGTTTTTTTTTTTAATTCGTAAAAACTTCGCGGGCGAATAGCGCGAAAATAATTTACGACTATTCGCCGGCATTCAACGCGCGTACGAAGGATTTCAAAAAAAAAAAATAACCGTCTCGATCCGAACGTCATTTTCCCTGGGAGATAACGTTACCCGCGTGTGTATACTCCGAACTTCCGCGGACGGCGATTTCTTAAGGAATAAAAAAGAAAGGGAAATGGCGGAAAAGTTTGACGTTGAATAATACGCGCGTAAACTTCGGGCCGGATCGCAGTCGAATAACAGTGGCGGCGGCAGTGTCTGCGCCGAGGCTTTATCATATTCCACGTCGGTATAATAACGCGAGATATTTCCCGTTCCGATCGTACACTCCCCCATACATATACGTGTACGTAAGTATTTCCTCTGTTTCGGCGTGCGGCTGACTGTAAGTACTCGCGAACGATCGGAATTCGTACGGTCGTTCCGCTCGTTGTATACACAACACGAACGTCTGTCAGAATCGGTTTCCATAATCCCTCTCGCCCCTGTCCCCACCCACTCCCGCCCCTCAATCCGACGGTACCGTCGTCGCGTACGATCTATTATCGTTATCGTAACATTTCTCGGCGAATTAATATTACGATTATTATCGCCGAAAACAAACCACCCCTCACGCCGTTATCCGGGAGTCGGGTGGCAAATGGGGGGAGGGGAGGAATAAGAAGAGACAACGGCGTGTTTATGTTTCAGTGGGCCGCCCGCTAAGTAGTCGTATCGTGGCGTTTATACGCGCCAATAAGCGACGACGCTCCATCGCGTCGGTTAATCCGGCGGTAGTAATCCAATAAGATCCGTCGCATTTCGTCCCGCGAACGTCGTCGTTATTTTTATCCGATTTCGCGCTTCGTCGTTTCGGCCGACACCCCTCCCCTACCCCACCATCGGGAAAAAGTTTCGAGGCAAGTGGCTCGCAATAACGATACTAGTAAGTCCGACGAATTTCCCCGTAAAGACTTCGTATCGGAATTAAACGCCGAACGTCGCTAAGGCCAGTAGCCGATCGCCTTCAACGGTAATATCCGCTCGGGGGGATTTTCGCGAATACCATTCGTCCCGCCCGCGTTATTAAATACATCTCCGGCGCACCGGCGGGTGGACGACCGTGAATCCCAAAAGGAAAAACTCGCGGTCGTCTCGTTTACGCGCGAACGTATTTTGTCCGTAAACAATTTCCAACTGTCAACATCGCGGACGCGTCGAACGAACTTTTTCGATTTACGGCGTGGACAAACACTACATTAAGTATCCATCGTCGTAGACGACACCAAATCTGACCTAACCGTCCGGTTTGGTATACACGACGCGCCCTACGAAGTCGTCGCGATTTCGTAATTTCGAGCGATCCGGTGAAACGCGAAGCGAATAGCTCGACTCGGCAAAACGTTTCGCGATATCGTATTCGAATCGTATTTCGAAACGAAACGTTCCTTTCGATTAACGTGTTACGTAAACGCTTAAGTTTTAGCGGTTTTTTTGTCCCCGTTTCGTTAACAATTATAATCGATTTACGCGCCATCGGAATTGTTCGCGGCTCGACGACCGTCGAATTATATCGCCGCGCGCGCCGTAATTAATTTATCTCGTTTGACAGGAGTACGACGGATAACGCGTCGCGAATCCATCACATGTTCGAATCGATCGAACCGGCATCGGTTTCTTACGCGAAAACTCGCGTTCGAACCGTGGAACGGAAAAAGGAGAAAAACGTGGACGGGCTACGCACTAGCACTTTGCCAAACGTGACGTGACTGGAGTTCAATATTTTGTCATTATGGTAAAAGCCCCGGAGGTTTGTCTCAATTCTAAAAGGTTCGTTTATTTTCCGCTCCGGCCGTTGTTAGCGTTCGTGGAACTTATAAGAGCGCCGCGTCGTTAAAATCGTACGGAAATTCGTCACGATTCGACAGACGATGATTGATCGGCCGCCATGTTGGCGGCGCACCGCGGTGATATTATTAGTAGTCGTCCCGGGGCGCGTCCGTGGGCCCGTCTTAATTCGGTTCCCTCGATTAAGTACTCGCGCGTTAGACAACACGTTAGGCGCACCGAACGTAACGACGAGTAAAAACGAAAATGGCGTTTTTAGACGATTTCGACGGGTCAACGGTAGTGGCGTGTGCTGTACGGTTTGTTTGTTTTTCGTGGTCGGCGACGTACGTAAGTATCGAAAACCGCGCGATTCTCGAATTTTTACGAAACGAAATAAAAATAACGCCCAGTCCGCCCGTGTAATCCATAAATGACGTTCGAACACCGACCCAAATCTGGGAACCAACGAAATACAAAGGAGATAAAGGAAGGGCCTAAATACACACGCGGCCATATATTATTATACACAATACGGCGTATGATATTACGTATTTATGTTATGCCGTACGTTACAACGCGTTATATACGCGGTAATGTACGGCCCTGTCTGTTTTATTCACTCGCGAAATGTACGTTTTGATATAGTGGACCGAAATTTTAGCATAAATATGCGTCTACGATTCAAAAAGGTTCTTCGGAATAATGTACGTCTGGTGCCTCGGCCGTACCATTATAGTCGTAGTAAACGGCGGCGGCGGCCGTATTTCGAAGCAATAATTCTCGTAGTTTTCGTAGAAAAGTAAAATCGTATATATTCGCGTCCCGTTCCCGCGCGAATTCGGCGATATAGTAACGCGTCGTTAATAAAACGTTCGTTCGACGATAACTCGTATAGAGAACGTCGGCGTGTATTTGTCGGACGATGTAGGGGGAGGGGTGGTGAGTGATTATTGGAGGGGAGTGGCGGCGACGGTGCAACGTAATTGGAAATTCGCGCGGGAACATCGTACACAGTGTAGGCGGAACACGTTGTAAGGGATGTGACGGGAGGAGTTTTGTAATAAAAAAAAAAAACGCACGTATATAGACAGATAGACCGCGTACGAACGAAACGGCCGAGAATTTTTCGATAACCTCGTGAAAACGATTTAACCGATCGCTTCGCCCGTACGATTTATACGTTTACTCGTGACGAGTGTCAGTGGCGGCGGCGCGACGTTAATAATAATAATTCGTTTTCGGCGCGCGCGTGTGTGTTTGTCGCTCCCTTCGATCGGTTCGCCGCATGAGGTCCATCTTCGGTTCCGAAATGTTGACGGAGGATCTATTTTTCGGAACGTGCGTCCGCCGACCACCGGCACGTACGTTCTATATATATATATATATATACACGCACACACACTATATACACGCACGTGTACTCGCGTCGCGCCCTTTTTGTGGCGAACGGACCGCACGTAAATACACACTACGCGCAGGCAACGGCGCGACGGTCGGTCGGACGCGACAACCCGAAATCGTCCAAAACAAATACGCGCGCCGCGACCGTCTAATTTTAACGTCCGTAAAAATACACGAAAAACGTGTGAAAACGGCGACCGCCGAGACCAAATCACCCGTCGGTTTCGTGCCATGTGCTCCCCAAAGCGCGCGTTGTTCACGTTATCGACCGGGCGCGCATTATCGCGTCGGGTTGCCGTAAATACGTCCTTCGTTCGCGTTCGCTCGTCTCCCGCCCAACTCGTTTCCGAAACGACCAAAAAAAAAAAAAAAACAAAACAATTACGACCGATTTAATCGCCGCGGCCTTAAAAACACGCACGTTTCGCTTATTTCAGATTGCGCGTTACCGTTTCTGATCACAATTGTCGGACTTCGCGAATCACCGCTGATCGCCAACACCCCACGACACCCGTCATCAACAACGCCAAGTACAATCGGTAATGAGTCTTTATTCGACTGAATAACCGAACCGTTAAATGTACACAAATAAAACTCGTTCGAGTAACGAATAATATTCTTAATTTCGATTAATCGAAACCGTTTTGTTTATGGTACGTAAAGCATCGTAAAGTATTTCTGAACGATAAACAAACGGTTTTTTCCCCGTCGTAACGTTTATCGCGTCGTCCATCGAAACTATACGAACAATTAAACATAGGCGGTTCTATTTATTTTGTCGAGCGCCATATACTGATAATAAATAAGGTTCGAACGTTTTTTTTTATACGTTCGTGTATTATTTTCCGGCCGATCGTATTGTCGTGCATGAGGTACACGTAAAATACGTTCTTATTAAAAATAAACGTTTCGTCAATACGTACGTTTGCGTATGTTGGCCTTGTTTTAGTACTTATCGCGTATCTGTTTTACGTTTTAAAAACCGCGTTTGCGTATTTTAATGGGCGATTCGGCGGTTTCGATCCGTCCCGTTTCGAGACGAACGGTATAAAATTGAAGTATCGTCAATTAAAAAAATTCTCTATCGACGAGTTTGGAACCGTCGAAATGCGAAAAATATAAAAAAAAAAAACGAAAATAATCGCCTTTAAAATTTTCTATAACGAAATATTTTTAAATTATTTATAAGAAGTATCACGAGGTCTTTTTTCGTTATACATATTTCACGTTTGATACGTGAACGTGCATAGTTTATAGTTTTATAAAGCGTATAAATCCGAAATCTTTTAATAATGCATCCGAGAAAATTTTGTTTTTTTTTTTGAAAACGTAGCAGAAATAGCAAATAGTACGTTTCCGCGTCGTCCCGCATGTTGAATTTTTAAATCGCGCAACCCTTCGCGTAAGCGTATATTATCCTGTTTGCTTCGCCGTACGTAACTCGTAATTGATATACGTAGACGAGAAGAAGAACCGTAGCGCCGCCGTTTATCGACCATATCCATTATACGTTTTCAAAATTACACCGCGCTCTTATATTTGTACTACCGCGGGCGTCGAGGTTATAATTATTTGTGTTCCACACGCGCTGGAACGGTAGGTTAGTATTTACGTAGGTATAAAAAAAAAATCGTGGAGTTTCGGGGGTGATTTTTTTTGTTTTAATCCGTCCAACAGGTGAAGTTCGACCTCCGTTTTAATCTATTTACATATTTAGTGGAACGTATAATATTATAGTCATTATAATAATTATGTAATTTAAAGAACGTTTCGAGTTATTTTTCCGGTTTCCTCGACTTTCGGCTTTTGTGAACACAATGTTATAATTACCGATCGAATAAAAAAAAAAACTGTCCTAATTTGAAATTCAAATAGTACGCCGGGTACGCCGTGTTTTTCTAGCGCGTACGCGATTAGGGAAAAATTGATTACATTTATTTACGTACGCGAATAACGTAAATAACGATTTTTCGTCGTTCGGGCGCGTTATAACGCCGACCGGTATTGTTAAGCGATCGAAAAACATATTTGATTTTTTCGAAAATGTTAATAATTCGGCAAAGCCGCGATACGCGAAAGTTCGTACTACTGGACGTCCGGGGGGAAATTATTCGCTAAAACGATCGAGCACATCTCTGCGATAATCGGTTTAACGTTTTCGTCCGTTCTCCGTGTGTATGTGTGTGTGTGGGGCGTGCGAAAAACGGTCGGCGACGACGCGGGCGCGTTATAGATAAACGCGTTTCCTCCTTCTTCGGCGAATTCCGCGTTTTTTTCTCGCGTCGCCGCTATTATTTACGTACAACGACGACGACACTCCGGAGATACAAGGTTTTAGCGATAAGTTTACGGGTACGATACAACAATACTTTTTGAAGTACGACGGAAAACGATAGCGGGTCGTCGAAACGTCGGCGGCCGCGACAATGAGACTGTATTACTACGCGCTACTGCGGCAGTAAGTTAATCCCGTCGGATTACTCGATACCGTATCCGTCCTACGGAAACAATAACGTTTACATAACTATCGGGCCGACCCGTCGCTTTTACGTTACCACGACCGTATTTTAAACCTTTGTAATCTTTGCAATTGGATTTTATAACGGAATATCTTATAATACACGCGCACATCAAGTCGTCTGGCGAATAGTCCGTATTTGAAAATGCCGCGAACGCGCGATATTTCGCCGTACATACGTATATACGATATTACTATGAAAAAAAAAGGGCGGAGGGTTTTTTTTACGACGCCGTCGTCCTACTCCGTAAACGCGGGCCGCGGTAAAAGACGGGAGTATATATATATTGTATTCGACGAAATAAACGGGAACAGAAATGAAATGGATTTTCGTACGAACGACGCGAACAAACGAAGACGAACATATTGCTTTTAATAACATTACGAAAACGCGCGGTTCCTGCCTCCACCCACGATACAATTCGTTTCGTCGATAACGATTTTCGTCGTGTTCCCCGCGTAACCGCCACGTAACGCCGATCAGTATGACGATAACGTTTTACGCGAATTGTCGCGGCCGTACCGGCCACACCGGTACGCTTCTCTGTGTACTCTGTACCGTCCGTATCGTTTTGGAATCCGACCGTCGGCGTACACACAACGCGTAATTATCCGCCGCGTTACTTCAAACATGTCTCACCGACGTCGACGTACGCGACTGTTGTCCGAGCGATTCGTTCGTTCGTCGCCCACGTCGTTCAACCCGATACATAACGTACGATCGGTATTAATCGTTTTTTATCGAGTTATACACAAATCGCGTTACAACCGACGGTTTCGATTACCGCGAACGTATTTCTCACGCACGCCCGTTCCGTATTATTATTATTATTATTATCGTAACAACGAAAAGTTCATTTTGATTTTAACGTAAACCGCCGACGACTACGGGTTGTGTATTCGATACGCGTGTACACGGGTTTTCGATGGCCGCGATGCGAATAGAAAAACAAAGGAAACGCTAAAGATATTCTAATCGAATTTCTCGTCTAAACGGACGAATAATAATCGAAAACGCGTTTTAATTAAATCGGAGAAACGAGTTTTACGAGAAAACGTTTCGGAAAAACAAATTATTATCATCTCGGCGTTATTGTAACAAGCGTAAGTTATTATTGTCCGAAAACATAACGGGCACGTCCAACGTGGGGGCCACGCGTACGTATATACAAATATATATTCATATACACACGTTGTTTATACCCCCCCATCCTCGAGGAAGTTTCGGATTAATAAAGAGGTTCGTTTTATTATAATTATTTACATTACAACAAATTACGTTACGACAAAGCGAGCTCATTGAATATTACCGCCAGACGATGTTTATAATTAACGTAGGTATCTGAAAAAGCGGACGACGAGTCATTAAATAAACTGGAAAACTTTCGGGCGACTGACGGACGAACGGAAATGTAGTAGTAGTAGTAGTAGTAGTGGTGGTGGTGGTGGTGGTGGTTTTGATACGATTACCGTTCCTTCTTGTTTAAATTGGTTATATTTTAATGGCGGATTTGTTTTACCTTTACATTGGTAACAACTTATCTCGGATCCGGACTTTCTCGGCCTCGTGGGATACAACTTTACGTTATGCTCGTTAAAGTTTAAACTCGTTAATTATTTTGACGATTATGGGACAATGTTAGCGGCGCTTAAAAACCCTGGCGGACCGCGCAAAACCAAAACGGAACGTCGAACAATATTTTTCCCGAAATTTATGGTCGCCGGTCGTATTTAACGTTGTCGGCGCGGAACGGTGTGCGCCTCCGTTACTTAAACCGAGCGATGAAACGGACGCCAGCGCTTATTTTGACGGTTTCGAACGTACCAATAATATTTGGGTTACGGACGGACCGACTTCCGCGACCGATACGGAACATCATCCGTTTTCTTCGCTCGCCGTGTGAACGTCGGTCGAATCGTTCGACGACGGCGCGGCGGACTTTTGCGACCGTTCGCGTTTCAAACGCCGCGATTGCGTACGTTTCGACCAAACGACAATCGTCCGCGGATATTCGAAATCGGGTGGTATCGGTTTTAGGGTACACGTAGAGCGCCATCTGGTTTCGAGCTCGACTAAAACGTTCGAACGCGCAATCGCCTGTACGTACGGCGAGCGTGACAATTAGTCGGACGAAAATAACAAATTCGGTAAAGGCGGACGCGTTACACTCGGGCACCGACGTCGCTCCCCTTCGCGGTGGTTCGAACAAAAACGACCCCGCAAATCCGATTCCCGAGAACCGTGAAGCGACGCCGTCACGAGAATACCCGACTAACGTGTGTACCATAAATATACGCGTAACAACTCTTTTCCAACGCGGTAATAAGAGAATGATTACATCGGTCGCGCGTAATTCGGCCGAGCGCGGATAGAAAAACACCGTGAACACGCGGTATTTGAAAACATCTGTACGACGACGGTCGTCTGCACGAATACTTCGTGCCCGTATGAATATATATATATGTATATGTATAACGCGGCTTACCAATTTAAGTGATTCGTTTTCGTTTCGTGCGCGTGAGACGACGCGTAATAATATTATCGTTGATTAATGATTATCGTCCGAGATCGACAATTGGGAACGGTAATTTTCTTTATTTTCGTAATTTAAAATTACACGCGCGCAAACACAACGTATATATATATATATATACACGATGGCGTGTTTCACATATGTGAATAACGAACCCGTCGGGTAGTCTCGATTTAAGGGACAATTAATCGTCGCGTTTTAGTTACAAAAGCTACGTCATATTACGTTTAACGTTTTATACATATTACGTGGCTTCTAGCGTTTTATATACAACTCGGTAAGCGACGAACGTTTCGTCCAACTACTATATATGACGCGATCGTGCGATATCGATACAAAATATTAACATAAGCGTGACGTATGTAAAGATTTTCAAACTTGTCGAATTATCGAGGACGTATCGCCACATTTGCCGTGTATAATACCTACGTGAATTCGTTTATATCGGTAAAAAACGAAACAGCGAAAGTGTTTTTTCGTTTTTCCCGACGGATATTTTATTAATGAACGTCGTCAACAACTATACTGGTAATTACGCGCGTACAATAAAGTTATTTTATATATTTATTTTGTTCGCCCGACGAACCTAATAGTTCAAACGCGTACGTTAAAGAATCGGGATCGCGTTTTTTAAAACGAATTTATTGGTCGGTTTTGGGCCCGAGTTCGTTGTGCGGGACACAAAAACACCGTAACGAAAGTACCATCCGTGTTCGCGTATTCGAAAATATTATTCGTTTTACATACGACGGTTTGATGGCGAAAATTGGACGAAAATTCGGTCGCTTGGTACGAGCGCGACGCGAATGTCGATTCGAATTTATCGGCGTTTTTGTTTTTAGGTTATAGCGACGGAAGAGTTTCAATGAAATTATTTTATTCAGCGAATAAAACGTTCGCCAATCGTTAAAAAGTGGCGCGGTTTTAGTTAAGGTAGGAAAAATCGTTTTTTCCTGTATTTAGTTTTAGTTTCTACCCGAAACGGTTCGAACGTTGCACGCTCTCAACTAATTGTCCAAATATAGTTTCGGATCCGGTATGAATGCACAATAGATAGACGCGTGAAAATCGAATAGGAGGGGGGAAACAGTTTAGACAACGTTGGACATTCGCTCCGTCCGCGTATTTCAAATACACGTTTAATAATTAGCGTTCGAATTTGAATCACGCGTCGTTTGTAAAACGAATTTCGATCGCTCGTTTCGAACACCCCGTTATTAGACGTATTTAAATACGACGTCGGCAGCGCGTTTTTACGAAAACAATTTTAATCGAAAACGACGTTACGCCCGGGTACGACGTGCGCGCGCGTTATAAGTGTACTCGAGACGCTATTTTTATGGCCGTGTAGACGAAAATCGATTCGAATCGAAGCAATTTTTTTTCGATTCCCGTACGGATTATCGGCCGGTGAAGTTAATTGATTCCGTCCAATTAAAGGTTATCGGACCGAAGGGGTGACGACGGTGTATAGATGGAGGGGAAGAGATTTCTAAACTACGCGGACCACGTGTACTATACGCGTCACGTTACGCAATTAATTTCACGACGACGGGGGGACTGCTGCGGGGAGCGCGCCGTGATCAAGCGTCTCCGTATGTATCGTAATATCGGTTAATTAGCCGCAACATAACCGCGGTGGCCGAGTCTCGTACGTATATATAAATATATACAATCGCACGTATGTACTGGCGGACGGCCGGGAGTTCGCGTGTGCCGTCGCGTAGTATTCGATTCGCGTACGTTACTATCGTGCTCGTTGATTAAAAACAATTAACGAGGACGGTCTCGGGTAATTTTTCGATGCCGTCGTTAAACGTTATCGTCGGCTACGACCGCCGTCGCCGTTGGATAATCGAGAACGATCGCCCGACAATTTATCGGAGACAACCGCGCGTTTGGGGCGTTCCGTTCGTTCGAAAAATATCCGACGGATGTGGTTCGGAAATGAAACGGCCGGTCGTCGGTTAGGTTAGGCGACGACGCGTCGGTTGTTGCGATTGGTACGCGCGTTTTTCGAATCACCAGCCGAAAACGACGGTCACGAGCCGTCGTCCCGGAACATCGACCGGCGGCGTACCCGCGAGTGCAATTCACGGCGGTGTACCGTGGCACGCGCGAACCGTTAGCGATCGGATTACCGAACGGCAGGGACGTCGCGACGACCGTGTTTCGAAGTATAGACGATAATTATTGGCCGTACGGTATACACGACGGTCGCGTGCACTGTTTTATTACGGGCCGGTATTCGACGGGACATAGGGACACGTATTAACTATGTAACGGCGAACGCAAGGGGCGTCGGTGCCCGACAAAAGGGCACCTTTCTCGTGGCGCCGGTTACTCGACAACGGGGCGCACAATTGCCGCTTTCGAAACCGACCGAAAATCGCCATCCGTGTCTGCCGCCCGTGCGGACATCTTCTCTTACGTACGACACACGCGCACGCGATAAATGCGTGTATTCGAGACACAAATCGTTTCTACTCCCAAAAATGAACGAACAAAAAAAATAGAGAGGGGAAAAACATCGAAAATTACGCGTAATAACAGTAATATAAAACAAACATAGTAACCAATTTGTGTTACGGGCCGTGTGTGTGTGTGTGTGCGGCACAACGAAAAGAACGATCGGGCGACCATCAGACGGGCGAGAGAGCGAGCGAGGGAGTAGTGGGGAAGGTTGTTTGTTTTAAAGTGAAAAACGTATATAAAAAGCGCGCGTTACGTGTGTTGGCGGGTCGCTGAAAGACAGGTGCCCCGGGAAGGCGTGTCCCGTGTATTTTACGCCGAAGATTGTCGGCGGAGTCCTAATCAACCGTCCGTCCGTCGAGTATTCTTTAATTTCGTATCAGCGCTATTACTTCCCTCGGCCCGTTTTTCGTTTCACCGCCACCGCCGCCAGGTTGTTGGAACGTTGAACCGTACACGCACGCACACACGTACGCGTGCATACATACATATATATGTATTTCGGTGTATAACGTTGCGGAGGGGGCGGGCGCGAACGAGCCGCGCGGACATTTTGACGGACGTTGTGGGTATTTTTTTTCCCGTATTTATTTAATGATAACCTGTTGCGACGGCAAATAATAATATTAATAATGGTAAAAAAAAAAGTCCCCCCCCGGAAAGTGGGATACGAACGATTTTTCTACCGTCTCGTAGACTCGCGTGAACCGACGAAACGGTTGTCGTACGTTCTTACGAGCGTCACGGTGCGCGTTAACGGCGGACGGATTCGCGGAGGTTAGAGATGATAACGTACTCTCGTTAACAAACATTACCACGAACACCCACCGCCCGGCGCGTTTCTTTTCGCGTCGTATTTTCGTAATATTTTATAGCCGCGTGTGTATAGTGAATGCGTGCGTGCGTGTGTGTAGTCATCGCGCACGACACGACGACAAAGACGTTATCGTGACCGGGGGACAAACGAAGATTTTTTCCGATATCGTCATAACGCGGCTGACTCGCCCCTTACTACCATTTGCCGGCACCGTCTCGCGCCGTCGACAATTTCGATCGACGTCGTCGATATCTGGCCCCGTTCGTTCGACGCGTTACGGGACTATACGGCACGGTTTTCATCGTCGGTTCGTTTTCGAACGCCCGTAAACGGAAATTTCACGTCGTTCCGGGGACGCGCTCCCCGCCTACACAAACGTCCGTTGTCCCGACCCGTCGCGTCTTAAATCAATAATGATATTTATGATCGCTTGAACGGTCCGCGCGCTACCCGAGGAGCGGTCCGGTTAAGCCGAGAAGCCTCGCCGTTCGCTTTCCGTACCGAATACCTCTATACGGCGATGGAAACGCGTCGGACGAAACGTATACCGAATTAGACGTTTTAACAACGGTATTTAAGCCGATGCTTCGGAATTCCTCGGATTACGTCATTCCCCCCGCGATTCGTATCGTTTAATCCGACATAATAAATACGGCTTCCATTCGGTTATATAGCTCTCGAACCTATTAACTAATGGGTCGCGCGTATATTATTCGCCCCGTCCCGGCGTGTTGTAACGCCGCGTTCTCGTACGCGTTCCACGGAGACGGTTTAAAAATAAAACGGTTATTCCCCATTACAGGTTCGGACGTACTTGTGTGTGTGTGTTTCCTATCTCGAGACGATATCAATTTGCCGGCGCGATGTATAAATCATTTATATTCGTCGACCTCCGCCGGATAGACGAAACGATATTAAACATTCATTGACGAGTACACAATACGTGATTTACGCGTACGTGCGCGACTACACCTACGCACATACGCGCGCGCGCGCACGTTCGAATCATTTACGGGTTCGAGCGCGCGTAACACGATAAATGTACGGCGCGCGTTGTACGTTTCGAATATCGTGTTTGGACATCGGAATATTAGCGCGGTGATAGCGTTGTAATGCGTACACGGGACACGAAATATACGTTTATTTCACGCGTCGCCCTATTATCGTCCGGTATTTTCAATTACGCGCGGTACCCGTGCGGGTGTAAACCCACGGCACTGGCTACGAAACAATTCCACTGCCCGGACGAGATGAAATCGTCCGATTTCGGCGATCGGTTTCTGGGCGTTTAACGGTTTTTGCTTTTCACCGCCGGCACGGGCAGTAGCTGTTTGGGCGCGGATACGCTAGCGAACGCTCCTAAACGAAACTTTCTCGGCAGGCGTTTTTCGGTACACGAATTGTGTAACGTCGCGTTTGAACGGCGTTCGATGATTATTATAAAAATTCAGGGGCTAGGACGAAACCGTAGAAAAACGTATTTCCCAATTCCCGGATCGACGAAACACGCGTTGGGGTTATTTTTCAAATATCTATTTTAAGGATTATCGTTAGGAAAAACCCGCACGTATATATGTTTGTATATTCGTTATCGTATCGACCGTAATTTACCATGGTCGTGCACGCTGCTTACACTGTACGTTATTTATCGTACGTTCCATAAATATTTGATGGCGGATTAAACTACGTGAGTTTTCGGCGTTCAAAAATCAAGGTTCTGTGTCAGACCTGTACGCGCAAGAAGTACGCGACGTGCCGACGAAAACAATATTCGGCGCCATGTCGTTTAGGCGCGTTCGCTTTCGCGCCAGTTCTCCCCTTACACACACACACACACATAGTTGACCGTGTGGAGGACACCGAGCCGTTTTAATCGTCGCACCGATTTACGATTTACGTCGTTACGCGCGTGTTTTTTGCCCCCGACAAAATTCGCCACGGTCGACGAATATCAATTAAATCGGAGTGTTCGTGTTCTTTGTGCCGTCGGACAAGCAGACGACAGACCGTCCGGGACGCTGACGAGATGTTGCAGCAGCGGCCAGCGGAGCCGCGCGTGTTCGATAAGTTAACGCATGCGGCCACGAAAACGTTAAACGAGAGCCGACGAATTAATTGAAACGTCGCGCGGGCATTCGGTCGTTTTTCGTTGACGGTGGTCCGCGTTTACTCGTTTTACGAACGCCCGTGTCCCACTCAACCGCGAATACCTCGCGCCGTCCTAATAAGACGTATATTAAACCGTAAAGCGTATTAAGTTCTCGATGAACGAGTGGTCGACGCGCTGGTGTCGCCCGTTTCTGTGGCCCGTTCCGGCGCACCGGTCGATCAGACGGCGAAACCGACGAAAACGAAAATTATTAACGATCTCGTCGACGGAATTAATACGCTACGTTCCATCGCGCACGCGCCCGTCCGCTCTGGTGAAAAGACCCGTCGTGCGAGCGCTATTTGTGTCGGTACACAAATACGCGTTTCGCGATTGATTGCGCCCGTCGCGCCGTAAAGTTGCGGGGTGTGAAAGTTTTCGGGTCCGAATGCATTAAATAGATTGCCGCGAGTGTGCGGCGACGGATAAAGCGAAAAAGGATTTGTGCGCGACGATAAGTGCGGCGCACACGCGTCTATCGCGCGTACCGAATGTGTTTAATACGTTTCGCGATATCGCTTTTGTGCTTCCGTGGAAGTTTCTGTTCGGATTGAGCGCGCCGAAATCGCCGTAGAATATATTACGAGCGTTGTTTCGCCGACACGAAACGGCCGTAATTCGACGCGTTCGTCAATGTTGCCGAAAACGGTGTGTGGGAGGCGGGTGGGAGACATTCGTTTTCGGACGATTTCTATGGATCGAGTGCATTATCCGATTCGAAACGAAACCGTCGTTCGTTTTGTCTCCACGATTGGCACGATATCAAACGCGTTTCGGGAACAGCGGCGGCGAGCCAGGGGACATTTCGTTAATTATTCCGCGATTTTGAAAACCACGTTTTTCGTCCGTGCTCAAAACGGACTCGTCGACGATTCTACCGGGGAATTTTTCACCCGGCCGCATAACGGAGGTGTAGCGAACGTATCAGCTATAGGCACGGTTGGCCGCCGGATAGTGGCGCCACACACACACAATTGTTGACGAAAGTGACGTTCCGCCGGCTCTTTAACGCGCGAACGTCCGATACATTTCGTCGCCGCGTTTAAACAACGAACGTATACGTTAATAACGATCGGACGACCGTTGCTGATCCGAAAAACAGCACCGGGTGGTATCCGGCGGCCGTGCTTTTGTGTGTGTTCTCGGACGCCGTATTAAAGCGTGACGCGCGATAAAAACGTCGAAAACAACGACAAAAACGTCCGATTTCTTTCGTCGTCGTTTTTATAACGACGATAATAATTACGGCGTAAAAAGGAAAAACGGCGCGTTGTTACTCCGCGTCGTCGTCGTGTGTGAAACACCGCCCGTATTATAACATACCGTTTGACGACGGCGTCACGGCCGGCCCCTTCCATATATTGTCGTCTTCCTTTTCTCTATTAATTTTTTTTAATCAACGTTTAACGACCGCCGCCGAGTCCGGGCCGCGCGGTCGTCGTTGGACGTCTATCGACTGTTCTCAGCGGGTGCCCGCCACCGCCTTCGTCAACCCAGAAAAAAAAAAAACGTGTCCGCCGGCAGACGGAATACGACCGAAATAAGGAAAACGGAATTCGACCGGGCGTCCGACGGCCACGTTATAATAACGAAATCGACCGGCCAACGGTTTTCGACGGTCGCCGAGGTTATCGTTTATTTTTTTTTCCTCGGAAATACGTAAGCGTTTAATTAACTCGTAGCCTATCCCGCGCTCCACCATCCGCCCGTTCGATTTGGCCGACGTCGACGTAACTATTTATTTATTTTTTCGTTCGTCTCTTTGGCGTTTTTCTCGTATTCGCGCCACTCGAATCAGACGCTGCGCGCGCGCCTACATTATCGCGAAGTAATTTTTCTATCTTTTGTCTCCTCTTTTGAAAAGTCCGCAAACACCGGCGAGGTAAATATCTACGTGTGTGTGTGTGTGTGTGTGCGCGTGTAGGTGTACGGGTGTATATTTTATAATTGCGAGGATATCTTATTTATTTTTCTTTTCAATAATTTACCTCGTCTACGTACATATTTATGTACCTTTAAAAGCGGAAAAAAACCCCCGAGGGAAGAAGAGTTGCGCGTTCGTAATTATTATTCTATTACGAACGGGTATACGTATATGTATATATATATATATATATAAGGGGTGCAGACGTCCACACGATGGATGAATGGCGGCGGCGCGTGTTTGCACAAGAAAAAACAAACGTCGTCGGTCGATTATCATTATAATAATTACACTCTACGTAATGTATATATAGGACGAGACTGGCTGCAGGTGCCCGGGCGAGTACAAACGTATAATATTGTCGATTTCGTCGGGGTTCTGCAGATTACGAAAAAACAAAAACCTATCGTAATTTATCGTCGCTATCGTTATTAAACGATTCCCCCCCCCCTGAATTTATATCGAACGACAGTGATTGGAACCCGTCCACGGAATCTCCGTCGGCCCGTTATAACGAGCGTAGCCGCGCCGGCGTATTTGTTGGCTCTCGTTTCGTTCGTTTCGAGTAGCGCCGCGTTAATGACGCGATTATTATTATTATTATTATAATAGAACGTTTCTAGCGACGACGGAAAAAAAACTACGACTTTTCCGTTTAACGAACGTTCGTTGCCGTGCCAATTAACGACGCGTCGCCGGAGACTTAACACTCGCGGAAACGCGCGCGCGCGCACATACAAGTCACATAAGCGAACTACTTAAACGCGTCGGGAAAAGGCGTACCGCTCGTTAAGAAAAATAGAAATAAAACTCTCGCCGTAAACGCTCGCTATTGCGTAGATTATAAAGTTTCGCGCGCTACCGGGACGCACTGCGACATTGCCGTGGACGTTTTCGATTGCCGATTAATAACGAACGAAACACGCTAGGTAGCGAACGAACGAAAAGAACGCGGATCGATAAAACATTTTCGTTTCGGCTTTTCGCGTACAAACCGTAATTGTTTTCACCGAACGAGGTATTCGTAAACGGCGAAATATGCGTTTTATCGTCGAAGGTTTTTTACGCGAAAATCCGATTTTACTTTTAGACCTTTTTACTTCCGAGCGGAAATATAAACGTTTTCGTTCAATACGTCCAATCGCGTTCATTTTGCGTCCGCCGTGTATTTCGCGGCGTCGAACATTGTAATTGCCGTCCAGTTATAGGCCACGACGAACGGACGATTAACGCGTATGATTTACAGGCGTCGACAATAATATAGGTAACTCGGACGACGTTTAGTTTAATCGACATTTCCGAAACGTAACGGAACGCGATAAACGTTTCCGAAAAAAATGAGGGGGGGGCGCGTTATTAAATTTTTCCCCCGGCGTATTGTTTTCGACCTCTAATAATTATCCGTGAACCGGACGTCGAATTACGCGTTACGCCGCGTCCGCGTACACGATTATCGAAAGAATATTCGAATCGCGCTCTCAGCCGATCCAAATCCGTACGTAATCGTATTTAAACGTTCGGGTGTCGGCAATCGGTTTCCGTGGAATTCCGACATATGTGTTCACCTCCGACCTCGGTAACGAATAAAAACGAACGTCATCGTCATTTCCATCGCCTTTATCCCATCTACTTGGGGTCGGCCACCTTCGTCTTAAGCCTCCATTTGGCCACACCCACACACCAGCAATCCTCATATCCTCCTCTATCGTATTTCTTCTTTGGTCTTCCCCTTCCTCTTCTTCCTTCCGCACACAATACCATAACTGTTCTAACTGCTACCGAATATTCTCTCCTCATAACGCGCCCAAACTATCTATTCTCCCTCATTTTGTCCACAATCGCCGCTACTCCTACGCTTCCTCTTATATATTCATTTCTTATCCTATCTTCTCTTGTCACCCCGCTCATCCATCTAAGCATTCTCATCTCGGCTACGCTCATTCTCTGCTCTATTTTCTTGTTCACCGCCCAACACTCTGAACCATACAACATTGCTGGTCTCACTATACTCTTATAGAACTCAACTTTCAGTCTCATTGGAATTCTCGAATAAAAACGAACGTAAATCGGATTGAAACACGCGTACCCTTTTTTGCACACCGGGGGAATACAATCGTATTTCGTGAAACCCGAACGTTTCGCGTGATAATTATCGTAGGTATTTAACGCCACTGTTACGCGCGTAACATACCGGGCGACGAATTAATTTCATTTCGGAATTCCAAACGAATGCGTCAAAAAAGAACGAACGAACGAACGTAACGTATAATATTTCTGTTATTATGGCCTGAAATACGCGGTCGGACGCGAACCTGTTTTCTCCGGTAAACGGCGCGTTAACAACGAGAAACATTCTTTTCACGTCTCGTGTGAGAAACCCGTCTTTCCAATTGTACGCAACATGTTCGGGGTAGTGTGATTCACCACGGGGGTTGAATTCAAATTAGTGCGAGATCGTTAAAAAAAACACACACACACACACACGCCGTATTCGATACTTCTGTCGTTACGGGAAAAAATAAATTATAAATATAGTTCCTCGCGCACATGACCTTTTGTTCTCCTTGTGTATAGGGTGTTAACGGTTGTTTGTTACTAATCACATACCTAGGTCCACACGTCCGAGGGTGGAAATTTGTGTTTTTTCCCCTGTCTTTTATTACTATCGCTTCTTCGGGCATTCCGATAATAATTTATTTCGAATAACGGCGCGGGTCTGGCGAGGCAAAAAAATACGAGACCAAAAAAAAAAAACTCCGAAAAAATTATCGTTTTATATTGTGGCCCGTACCCGCTAGACTAGTAGCGGTTTGTTTGTTAAAGTTTTTTTCTCTCGTCACTTCTAACCCTTTTAGAACCATTAACTTTTTTTCTCGACGCCTTCGGAAAGTAGTAATTTAAATAAAAGTAACGACTACCAGATGCTTTTGGAATACAGGTTATATATTTTTATCGTTATTGTTATTATTGTTATTAATTTTTTTTTCTCCTCCTCCCCCATCCGATCGCCGAGACGTAAAAAATTACTTTAGAAGTTTCCTCGACATTCCACAGTTTTTCGACGAAAACTTTTCGGAACTGCCGGAAACGTATATTTCATTACATTAATTATACATTATTTATATTAAAAATATGAAGTCTGTTCAAAACGTTTTCTGGGTGAGAAAATAATTAGATAATCACCGAACAGGGGACACATTTTGCGTCATCAATTGCCCCACGTCTCATAATGAAATAACGTCAAATTCCTACTCCCCTCGCGTCCTTCTCAAATTTCTATTCCACTCGTACTTCCGACGTGTTAATAATTAAATAAGAGAAACTTATTTAATTAAATAATCTCAAAGTCGCACCCGCTCCCTTTTCTTTACGTACTTCCCGTCTCGTTTTCTTAAAAAAATTGTACACGAGGAATTCACGATTCTTACTGGTCACGACTGTTTAGTACAATTTTTTTTTTTTTATTTTTCCCAAGAGTGCGTTCAGACACGAAGATAGTCTCCAACCGGTTGCTCTCGGGTAGACCACCGATGCGGATTTCGGCATTGTCTTAACAATGGGACGACACACAAAGGTCATACACGACTCGAAAGGCGACTTAATGACCAACGGGATGACATAATGTTATTTTAATTTATCGTTTACGGTTATTATTTTGTTTCGTATTCCCGTTTGTCGATTTACCCGAACGTAATTGCACGGATTTCAAATTCGGTGGTTTTATTGGCGAACCAATCTTTAACGCCATTGGCGAATTACATAATACAGCTATCTGTGCCGACGAATCTGTACGATGGAATTTCGGCGTTGTTTCATAAACACCGTCCGAGTGTCCAAAGTCGTCGCGTAATTGGCATTCCTATAGTACGCAAAAAGGAAACGGTCGAACGACGTCGTATTATTTGTTCGAAACGACGGATGTCGTCGGACGCCGCCAAGACATTTCGGCGGAAAGAGTTTTCAAATTTCGCTGACGCAGTTTCGACGACGAATTCGGTAGCGTCGTTTTTAAACATTCGAAATTCTCCGTTGACGTCGTTCGAAACGAATTGCGAAAACGAAAAATTACCGTTGGGCGTTCGGAACGTACGAACCGGCAAAGGTCGTATATATGGGAGAAAAATTCGAAGGAAAAACACGGGCGTTTAAACGTCGTTGTTATAACGGGGAACGTGAACAGACGCGTAAGTCGATAAACGAGGACGGAGAAAAATAGGTATGTAGCCACGACGTCGATATTGAATATGACGTTGTTTAAAATAAAGACGCGCGCGATTATAGGTTAGTGTAGTTATTTTTCAAACCCGAGGTACACTGGGGGACAGTTAGACCGGTAAATTGAGGACTATTAAGGAGTAGCCCGGGTAAGGTAATTTATTAAGATAAATATATAATAATAGCGACGTAGGTTAATTTAATAGTTTTACGACTTGATTCCGTAGAAAGTACCCGCGTAAGTGTTGCTCTAATCCCGTCGCTATACCACCGCCGGTAATCGTTACACATTCGAACACGCGGCCTGTTGGACGAACGAAAAGTTTCGAAATAAGACGTACGGTCGCTATCTATTTCGCGTTCGCGGTAAACACGATTACGATAAATATAATTCGCGACGACGATTCGCGAAAAGACTATTTTCGGAATTTGGCGGAGAACGTTACGCGATTTGTGAATGATTGGCCGAACGTTATCGGGACGTAGGTATGTTAACGAAGCCGTGTACGTACGAACGTATTGGGAAATTTCGTACGAAATAAGTATCCGCCGTTACGGTAAAACGTCCCGTTGTACGTAATATATATATATTAAAGATATCAAGAAACAAGTTTTCGGTTTTCCGCTCGGGGTATCGTCGCTCGAAGCGACGAATTCGGTAAATATAATATGTCGGCTTATTTCGTATTCACATTCGTCGTCCGTGTACAAGTGTACGAATACCACGTGAAATATTTCTATTCTGGAGTATTCGATAAAGTATTTTTAATAACACGTTCGACTATTAAACGCGACGAGTATTAAATAATTTTATTTATTTTTACGGGGTTTTTTTTTTTTGGAGTCTTTTTAGAATATGTACGAGGCAATGTTATAACTTTAAATAAAATATCCGTAAATCCGCTTCGAAAAAAAACAGAACGTTCGTCGGTACAAAAATATTCCCGTACCGAACTAAAAAAAAAAAATTAGATACTCCTAGCGAGTCTACTATTTTCTCACGACAAACATAATTATCGCCGACAAATTTGAGATTAATACCGAGAGCAAAAACGCCAGCGCTTCGCGATAAACGCGAACGTTGCTTGTTGAAATAACATTTTATTATATCCGAACGTCACTCAAAACACATTATTCGGAAAATTATGTACGAAGTATTCAAAACACGTGTTTTAGAAAATATTTCGACGTATTTTCGAACACCGTATGGAATATTATTGCCGACGCGGCCTTTTAAATTTCGTAATGTATATCGTACATTATTACCTAGAGAGTCATTAGGCTGGCAATTTTTCGGAATGGCGGGAATTTTCGTACGCAAAAATGGAAAGGAAATAAAATGGAAAAACGCTACAAGCGAAATTGCGCGCTTTTAACATTAGACGACGATATACCGTATTATACGTACGTGCGCGGTATAGATTTATGCGCCTACTGTTCTATTTGATTTCTTTCCCTTTTAGCGTTTATACCGAATTTGCATTTACCCTAATCGGCAATGCTATTGTCGTAAATCCATTTTATGGACTATTAGACGCGAGATGTGCATATCATCGAGAATTATTGCGATACACAATAGAATTATACGACCCACGTGGACTCCGCGATTGTATAAATAAAAAGGAATTTATGGTCATAGGAAACTTATTGATGTTAAGGTCGTACAGTATAAGTATTGTTATTATCGTTATTATTATTATATCTAACGATTTATTATACGTTGCCCTTTCTACGGCGAGTTCGTCGAACAAAAAAAACTACAAAAACTACGCTAGTTTGCATAAATTGTATTCCTCTCGATATCGTACCTACGTAATATAAACGTTCCGGGTACACGAAAAAAAATTATGTAACCAATGACCGTATAAATCGATACGTATATATATATATATCGTATACATTGTCTCGGAACTGTACGATATATCCGAAGAATTTTACTGTTTCTATAAAGTGCAGAAAAAAATCGAGTTTTCGATTAAGTCGAAGAAAAAATATTATAATCGTCCTATATATAAATTTCAGCACTCGTTATGTTCGGTCAATGCGACTTATTAAAATGTAATGTACCGTAAAACGTCTATATCGCGGTACCGCGGTGTTTGATTAATTAAACGCGCGACGTTATCGTCGTCGTTGTTCACGCGAAAACGGCCAATCGGCTAAATAAAAAACGAGAATATCGTCTATTACGTATATGTCGATATTTCGCTGTATTAAGTTTAACGAATCGACGGCGGGGCGGATTTCGGGAGCGCAAAACTACGTTCCACGAGTCGGAAAATAAAACGAACATTTTCGACGACCGTATTTCGTTTGCGTATTCGTAAATATAGTATAACGCGCCGGTCCGATGTAGGCGGGCGAAAAAAATAAAAACGAAAACGTTTCGAGCGAATAAAACCAATTTGGACAATTTGAAAATGGAAAAAGAGGCCAGCGTTGCGTAAAACGAAACAAAAACGAAAATAACGAATTAAAACCTAATAAACGCCCGTACGAACGTCAAAATTAATTCGCCGCGCTCGGTCGGGCGTGTAATAATAATAATAATAATAATATGGGCCAGCGTCGTTTCGCCCACACGAGAGACCAATTATCACGAGGTAGCCGTGCCGCGTGCCGCCGACGGGGACGGATTTGTTTTCCGTTTAATTTGGTGTTTTTTTCGCGCCGCGTATGACACGATCGAAACGTTCGTCGGCTACAGCGACCGTAATAAACGCGCGATCGTTCGTTATAATTTTGTTTCTCTCGGTCCGATACCCTTAGCCTCGCGTCCCGGTCATTTGTACCGTCGCTGTTATTCGACGAACCGACGTCAACAATTACCGGTACAATTACGCGTACGCCGAGCTGTTCGAAAATATCGAAAACGTCCCTTCATTCGCGCGACTGAAGCGATAGTGGCTCGTTTACGTCCATTGACCGCGCGTTTTTTGGCCAATTAAGAACTCCTCTGGATACGACGACCGGTCGAATTCTACACGGAGTGTACTACCGCTGGACGACACGGGGCCGATTTTCCAACCAACGGCATATTTAACGCCGAAAAACGTGTCAATTTTTAACAAAAAAAAAAAAAACAAAACGACGACAATTAGGGCTCGTCGTGAACGATCCGACAGTACGATTCAAAAACATTTAGAAAACTGGGAGAATAAAATGAAACGGAGTTTCGTTTGACGTCTAATTGAACGTTTTTCCGTAATCGCGACTATTAATGTTCGTTATTAATCGATTGTCGATTTCGTGAACGTCTACAACGCGTTAACGGCGTAAAAGTAAAATAATTCGTCGTAAAAATGTCAAAAATATTACATAGTACGCGCGTCGAAAATGCGTTATTGTCGATTCTTACGGTAATGGCAAATGAATACATTTGCTGGCAAGTCGAAAACGACTTCGGAGCATTTACGTAAAATAAACAGCTTCCCCGCGGGCAACACTTGTTGAAGCCGACTCGGGGAGAGATTATCGTCACTCGATTTTTCGAAAATTCCGTACTTAACGAATTAAAAGTATACGTATATATGCAATAAACGTGAAAGACCCTTCTTTAACCGTGGACCAAACGTAAGAAACGGGATTATTAAAAACGACAAAAAATGACGGTTTTTACGCATTCGTTGACAATCTTAATCGACGATCGTGCATAAGTCACGTATTCTAAGTATTTAACTAACTATAAAATCATATTTTAACGATCGTATCCCGGATAGACGCGTCGATTTTTCTCCGGTACGTTCCCGTATTAAAGTACTACGGGTACATTCGATTGTCGTTCGCGTCCGTACATTGTAACGAGCCCGTAATTATACGTCATGTAAGACGCGGGAATGTCGACCAAAAACGTAACGTAACGATCGTCCCTGCGAAGCGCAACCTCGAAAACGCGCGGCGAAAGCTTCGCGACAGTAGTATAACGATTAGTAACGAACGTACGTACGCGACGCTAGCCTATCGCGTTTCCCGTTCCCTTCGTCGCCAATCGTTATACCGTTTCGACGAAGAATTTTTTTCCGGCTTATCGATTGTTCCGTGGGAAAAAAACGCGGTTTTTCGACGTATTTTTAAGTGGAAACATCGGAATTCGATTTGCACGCGGCGCCGCCGTGGACAAGTAGTTTCACGCGTAAAACGGTTACGAAAATCGCCCCCGGTTAAGTGAAAACGGATTCGACGACCAGGCATTGAGCGCGAAAACGGGCCCTTGGACGGGAGAGTAGGAGAAGACGTTCGAAACGTGTTCCGAACTGGTCGGTCGACCAGTCGCAATAAACGGCCGTTCGGACGACACGCTACGCGCGTCTTTATGTGGCCTTAAATCAAACGCGTCTCGCCGACGGACGGGCGCGCAAGGGGTTTTCGGGTACACAATACGGCACGCGCGTGGCACAATACAAAACAAACACGCGCGGCGCGCCCGACACGGAGTATTGTTCCGTCGTGTACGATATACCGTATTAGCCAAGTACGCGGTTGGTCCAATAACGCGCATTATGTTCGCCGGGACAATACCGCGTGGTACACGATATTATTATATTATTGTCCGCGAGTGTATTCGTATACGTCGTACGCGCGCGCGCGCGCGCGTGTGTGTGGACACGGGGAAAAGCGAAAGTTATTAAAACGGGCGTGTGTTTTATGAGATTTGTGTGAATCGCGCGCGCGCTCGTAGATTGCAAACCGGTCGTGTGGTCCGACGAAGGCAGTAGGCGACTGTCCGAGTCCGTATCGGCACGAGACGACCCTCGTCGTCTCCGTACACATTGTGTTGTTTATAACGACGTGTGCCCGCAAAAAGAATAACCCTTCGGACATTTATGGGTTCCGTCGTCGCATTGTCTTACGTCCGTTCGTCCGGCCGGCCCCACCCTTCTACGCTCCGCGTATTATTACCGTCGTCGTTGTCGTCATATACATATATCGTCCGTTTCCCTCGTTCTATTTCTCGCCCGAACTCTCTGTACGGATCGTCGTGCAGACTGCGGACGACAGCACCGACCGACCGCACCAACAACATCATGAACACTGACTGGCGGGCGTACAAAAAAAAAGGGACGAGAAAACGAACAAACGGACCAAATTCGTCGTTTTGGGCACAGGGGAGGGGGTTTCGAAAATACGAAATTTTGAGTGAAACGACGTTCGAACGAGAAACGCGTACTCCTCCCGGTTCGTTAATTATCGCGTCGGATATACGAGCACGTACGCTTTCGGGGATACGGTCCCGATTTCATTTCGGTTTCGAATCGGACTCGCCGCGGTTATCGCGATTCGTTTCCGTATTCTTTACGGGCCCGGGGCGCTATTATATTATTTATTACGTTAAACACCGCGTCGTCGTCGTTTCGTCGGGTACAGTAACAGTATTAACACAAGGAGCCGGGGACCCGACGAGCCCTCTTCGTTGCGAGACATTAATATTGTACGCGGGATCGTCCGTTAAGCTCGTTACGAAATACCCGTGTTTGTTCGGACTTTACACGCTTATTTATTTACGATAATAATAAACGGCGTATTGTACGCTTATTATTATTATTATAGCGTTTCTTTAGCAAATAACGACTTCGTGAATCCGACGAGATAGGATCTAACGAATTCAAGCGCGCCCACGGGGTACGTTTTCGTCGGACGAATATATAAGCGCGTATTGATTGGAAAGGTCAATAGAAGGCGATGTTTGTACGTAACAATTATAATTGCGCGCGTACGCCTAATGTGTATATACATATATATACATTATAAATTGCGAGAATTACGCCCGGCCAGTGTTCCATATACGTAATTAGATATGCGTGTTTGCGCAATGCCAATTTCTCCACACTTTTCTCGCTACGTTCAAACTAGCGGCGTGTCCGTCAATAATCGAAGACGATTATATTAATAACGAATCCACACGCGATACCAACACGGCGAATGTTCTCCGATTCGCCCGTTTCCATAGACTATTCGAAGCACACGCCGTTACGCGCCGTACGTTTTTTGTTCGCCGCGTAATAAAACGAATACTATCTCGTTCCCGACGATCCAACAATAACGATAATTGTTTCCGCCCCGAACGGACGGCGTCAGTTTAAACGAAATCGGCCAATATTATTATTATTCGAATAGCTTCCACGGAACTAATAAATAGCGTATCGCTTAAAGCCGTCGATCACGTTCGTAAACTGCGGACAGTTACACGTGACGCGTTCGGTTAAATACTCGCGACTTCCGAAACCGAACCGTGTTAGATATTGTAGCAAGGGAGGGGCAAGGGCGAGGGTTGTTTTACCGAACGTCCGTGACAATTACGTGTTTGATTATCGGTCGTATTGTTTTCGCGTAAACGATTACGAAAACGAATTTGATGGCGTCGGCGGGTATCGTCTTACGATTAACGCGCCCGGGCCCCGTTTGGTTGGAAACGCGACCCGTAATGTAACGCATTTACAGGAGACGAGCCACCGGGACGGGACGCTCGTAATACGTACGCGGGCCTGCCGATGGAGGCGGAAGCGAGAAGCGAAAAGAACGCGGTGGCGAGGAAGGGGACGGAAAGTCGCGGTCTTTCGGGAGCGCCCCACGGCTAGCCACTGGACGATGCCGAGGGAACATGGTGGCCAGTGTCGGCCGGCGGTGCGCACGGCGGACACGCGTGAGTGCTCATCCGCGACAGGTAGCGACGGCGTTAATTAAATATTAACGCGGAACGGACGAAAAAAATAGGTGGAAAAAACTGTTTAACGAACGCGAAAACATGGCGTTCGTACGGGCGCGAGAGCGCATTGGCCGTCGTCGTCGTAACGGCGCGGCGGCGGGGAAGGCGAAAAAAAAAACGGACCCATTCTTACGTTATCGTGTACGTACGCGCGCGCTCACGTATACATATTTTATAATTGGCCGGGCATCCGCTCGTGTGCGTACACACACACACACATGGGCGTACGTATAATATATGGAGCTAATGACAGGCCAGAGACCTAGACGACTTAATATATTCCCGTCATGAAATGTTCGCCTTATTCCTCTCTCTCTCTCTCTCTTCTCGTCCGTCGGCCTATGACTACGACGACGACTAGCCCCGTCTCCGATTGTGCACGAAACCGACGCGGACTTCTTCGTGCTGTTTTACATACAATTTATTTCGATACGACTTAAGAGACGAGTCGGGCGCGCGTGGACGTTTGAAGGAACGGTGACAGTGCGCGCCGTACGTCGGCGGCGAATTTTTTTCGCGTTTTTTTTTTTTTTTTTTGTTCGTCGTAGCCGATCGCGTGTATGGTAAACGCCGCGTATTTATCGTCTATCTGGCGGTGCCCGCGCGCTCGGGCTCGGCACCGGAGGCGCGTGTTGTACGGAGACCCCGAGCCACACAGAAACGAAAAATGGCGGTTTTCCTCCGTATCAATCGCCGCCCGGTGTAACAACAGCAGTATTTATACGCACGCGCCGAACGAGCGCGAAACATCTGCGGTTCTGAAACGTTCGCCGCCGGATAAACGGCCGGCGCGGCCGGTGGTCGGGCGAGTGGGGCGTATTTAATGCACTTGGTTCGGTTCCGCCGACATCGCCGAAAACCGAACGCGCGAACCGAATCGCCGGCGGTCGTTACCCGTAAGTAAATACGACCGTTTTCCGCGCGGCAACTCGCCGGGCAACTGTTACCGTTAGTATCGTCATTGTCGTATTTCTGTCGGGAATCGAACCGAGCGCGCGGTTTTCGCCCAGGAAATATCGGTCTCCCCCCCCCATAGGCGCGCTCGACGTTTCGCCAAGAAAATCGTGACCGGCGGCCGACCGTCAAAAACGCCGTGGGTACAATAAAACCGTCGAAAGAACGAAACGAAAAACGACACCGGCGTACGTTCGTCGCGTACACGTCCGAGACCGATCGACGTAACGGATAATTCCTGTCCACCACGGCATTTTACGACCGTACGACAACGCGGAATACCCGAAAACGTGTCGTCGTGTCGTTTAAATTACGGCCGTCTCGGTTCGACATACACGGGCAGTGTAAACGCCGAAACGTTCCAAAATGTGTTGTTCACACGTCGGCGCGACGGTTTATAAATGTTCCGATTTTTTCGGATAAAAAAACCGCCCGGTAAACGAGCGTCCGTCGTAACGTCACGCGAGACTATGTAGCTGTTTTTTTTTTGTTATTCGTTATACGAGCGTTTACGACGAACGTTTGAGAACCGATTAAATATCATCGTTTATTCGATTTCGTATTGGGAATTCGGTCGGCGTATTCGATTTGTTTCGCGAGAAAATACGATCGAACGGTGACAGCGGTGGTTCTCGGATAAAGTTCTACTTACGTAGAACCGACGATTTTAGAAAAACGAACGTTGTATTCCGAACGAAAAATCCGTCAATCGTTCTTATCGTGCGCCGTTAATACGCGTGTAACGTGATTTAAATCGATACGAAATTCAACGTTTTTCGTTGAACGCACGAACGTTTTACGACAAAATTCGAAAATCCCTCGCGTACACTAAGCTACATACCGTTCGATTCCGTGGACGTAATTCGTCCGACCTTCGATCGGCCGCGCATGGTAGTGCACCCGTCGCTCCATTCGAACGTCGCTAAAATTGGGGAACGAAACGAACCGTACGTTTACCGGGATACGTACGCGTACACGAAAACCAGACCGTTCCCGTATAATTACCCGAAAACTTGGCGCCAGTGCCGTCATTAGGGACCGAACGGGACGTTGGCGTTGACAAACGCGTACGTTATTTTATATTTACGTTCCCGAGCGTACTTCCGACAGCTGTTCGACTTTCTTAGGAATTAATTGTCGAAAACCGCGCGTAATATTGTCCCGCCGCCTTCAGTAGCCGACTAAATTACGTTTTGTCTCCCAATTAGGTACGGTATAGTCTAGTTCTTCGGGCGTTCGAAGTGCGACACTGCCGCGGATAATAAACGAAACGTTTTTCAACGTCGACTTGTATTCAACGTAATACGTTCGCTTAATCGTATCCCGATTAAATATAAAGGGAAGTCTACAATAGTACCGACGTACTAATGCGCAATACGCTTACTAACGATTACGTCATATCGAATACATCGTAATTTTTATTCGTACTGTATTCGTATTTATGTATTTATATATTCGTTAGAAAAATTCGAATTTGAAACTACTCGATTTTGTTTTTCGAACGTCCACGTACATTTACGCGCGTACGAACCGAACGCCTGAAATTACTTTCGTGTACGGACAAAACGAGAAGTGGTAAATTTATTTCAAATTATGGACGAAACGGGACAATAGGGGCGTTCGACGAATGTTAAAATGGTCTTGGTGTTCATTCCCGTGACGGCAATCCCGCCGCAAATAGTACGGATAACGAGGGAATGTTTTCGGGTTTTTTGAACGAAACGCTTAAGATAACGTAAGCGCCGTTGTGCTGTTCGCGCGAAACGAGAATCATTCGTTTCCACGTAGCGCCAATATTAGTTCGTCCGTAGCGAACACCGACGGGGCCGTTTGTTGTCGCGGCGGGACGGTTCGAGTCGCGCCATATTCCGCCGTAGCGTGGCTGCGTCGAATTTCGAACGTTGCCGGAACACGCGTTTAGGCGCCCGATAAATATTTTAAAATCCCGACGACGGCGTTCAAAGGCTCGGGCGCGCGCAAACAACAATTTCGCTTTCCGAATAGACGTCCACGTCGTCTCGAGACGCTCCGGAGCACTTAGTTTGATGAAGAATTCGCGTTGTTACACAGGCTGATTTCGATTCGCCGCGTAACTTTGATGTTCCGTTAGTTCTTACGGGTTTTCTAGACGGGCGTGATTACATTACGGAATACACTCCGGACGTTCGCCGCCCCGTGTATCTCCGTTCGCAATCGCGCGCGCGGTCGTTCTCGATTAATTTACCGTTTCGGAAAACGCGGTTCGTCGTACACCGGCCCAAAGCCGCGGTCGCGCCGCAGTCTTCGGATCGCACCGTACCGGCGTACGAATATCGGGCGACATCCGGCCCGACGGTAACGCGCCCGTTGTGTTCGGCTCCGCCACGCGGATCTAGGCGAGTGAAAAATTGATAACAAAGCGACCGTGTCGCCTCCTCCGTCTGTCCCTTTGTAAATATCACGCAATCAGTCGAAATCGGGTTACGCGCCTTTACCACGCTCGAAACGAAAATCGTACTTTTTTCGATCGTGTACGTCGTCGTTCGTTACGTTTATACGTTTGCGTAAGAAAACGGAATTAGTTCAAATCGGCCAGATTACGGGAACGGATTTAACGCGTTTTTCTTCTCTGTTTTACTTTTTTAGTAAAATATTGTTTCGGGGGACAAAAGTCCGTCTACTGCGAAGTTTAGAATTAACTTTGTAGTTATGTTTACGTAACGTTTCTTTCTTTTCGTAAATTAGCGTCGTCGAGCCAAAGTAAAAAATACAATTTACGCGCCTTTAAGTTACGATGAAAAACCTCGTCGCAAAGATGACTGTTTAAAATTTAAATAACCTACCCGTCGTATATGTCCCAGGCTTCGGTTATAATTCTTCCGGCGCGTGTCTTCGTAACATTTTTCCAGTTAATAACGCTTAAAGCGACGGTCCGATAATTATCGAGGCACGATTTTATAGTTGCTACGGTACTTCTTTCGAATGAAAATTACTCGTAACGGAAATAAACGAAACGCGATTACTCGCGTTTAGGATTTACCGCGAAATTTCACGTTTTCGCCTTTACGCGTAATATTCGTAAGCGTACGTTACAGTTACTAAATCGCGTTTTATTACGAATAGAGTTTTGGGCGAATACGACAAACGGTGAACCAAACACGATCAATTAACACGTACCGAACGTAACGGTCGTTATTCCTTTTAAAAAGTTACCGGAATTTCGACCGAGTGGAAATTAGATTTTCACTTCGACACGGACGACACTTTCGGAAAAAAACGTACCGAATAATAATTATCGCGTTCGTCTCCGCGTAATATTATCGTGTTAATTTTCATCACGGAGAAAAGTTTTCGCTCGAAATTAGACGTCAACTGTTTTATATATATTTTCCCGTTTGCGGTATGATAAGCGCAAACCTTTTTTTTCTGATATTAACGTAAAAATTCAAAAGTTTCTCGCTATTCGTTCGGCGGTATTCCCGTAAAATTGCACCGTTCTCTTACGACCTGAGCGCAACACGCGTCTAATTACGGTAATGTCAACGCGTTTTAAGCGTGGCCCGTAAGATGTGTTCTTATATATTTATTGTTGGAGCAGAAGTTAAACACGGACCGATATTTAAATTTCCGATCTGACAACTCAATTATCTTGTCAAATCGTCGACTATTCGTTGTTGTTGTTGTTGTTCCCGTCTGACATTTACACCTAAGTTTCCAGACGAAGTTGGATGTTTAAACGACATATCTTTTATACGCGTTTTAATCTTTCGAACAAATGAGTTCGACGACGACGACGACGACGAGCGCTGTCTCGCCATTATGCTACTCGCGATTCGTATCTTTTATTAAACGCTCGGCGTTATTGCCTTTTACGCCACGGGACACGAACCGTTGCGTACGACTTCAATTTAATAATTTACACGCCGGAACGATCGTTATTTTATACACCCTTAAATATAACGTAAGTAAATTTTAATTAGTATTTGCTCGTTTTCGTTGGCCCGTAATGTGCTGTGAAATTTGTTTATTAATCAAATTTACGTCGAACGGTTCGGAGGTGTGTTCTCCAGTTACGACGACGGCCCGTCGTCATTATTGTCGTCGTCTACATTTATAAAACGGGAATTTTCCTACGTATATATCGTGTTTACGGGATAGAACGCTCGGACGAATTATTGTTATCTATAACGATTAGTCGCTTGTTGAGCTGTCCGACGAGCGATTGAGCGGGTGATATTTTTCTATGGGCGAACAAATCGGTTTCGAGTTACAACGTTACTATTAAAACGCGCCAGCGTGATAAAATTGTTCGACAATCATCGTATTCCGTACACGTTCCATACACTATACGAGTTATTGCGCGATCGGGGCCGGCGGGTGGACAGGGAGTGATACACTAACGAGGTTATAAGTTAAAAAATTTTAATTATCCGAACTTTAGCACGATTATATTTCGTATTTATATCCGGAAAGATTAGTTTAATTGTGAATTTCCGTGGACGGACGTACTGTCTATCGAAACACGTTCGAGATGTACGCAAACGGTTCCGTTCGGACGACGTCTAGGGTACGAACTAATCCCGAATTCGTGCGGCGAGAAATTTCTACGGACAACGACGAGTCCGAGATGCCGTCCGCGGTGACCGAACGCGTTCGAAAAACCTTAAAAAAAAAAAAAAAAATAGAAAACAACGCGTCGTACGCGGTAAACGTACCGACGTATCAAACGTGGCAAGACCGCCCGTAAACGACGATATAATATTATCTATAAATGTATATTCGTACGACAATATGCGTACGGCGCGTAGTGTCCTAATTAACCTTCACGCTGACGAAGAGAGTATATTATGGTACAAGCAAGTACACCGTATATACTGTATACAGCGTAATAATTGGATGTTTTTCCCCCAGACTTCGTTTTCGACGTTACCTATAGCCCCCGGGCCGAACCGTGTTTGATAAATGAACCTACGATATAATACGACGGGAACGATTTTTTTTCCATAAAAAAAAATATATATATATATAGAGCATCCACAAAATTACTTCATTTGTCATATAAGTACACACACACACACACAGACACAAAATGCGGGTTTCCAAGCGAAGTTTCGAACGTTCTATTTATGTTTTTGGTCTTATTCCATTTTCGCTTAAGGTTAAAAATCGTATTAAACCTATTTCTAAAAAGAAATTAAAAAATTAAAAAATTTTGAAATTATACGTATTCTATAATACGAGCGTACCGATTAAAACGTTTTTTGTTTTTGTTTCGTTTTATGAATACAATTTCGAATTCCGATATTTCCGTGGACGCGCGCATAAACGCTCGATATTTTAGGTTTAGTTTGAAACGAACTCACGTTTACCGATATACAACGTTTAACGAACGCCTACCGAATTTGGGCGAACATCGGCGAATCGATTTGTAGTTTGGTCGCGGTTTCAGCTAACGACGTGTTTCCAGGTAATAATTCCCCGTTTCGGGATGTTGTTTCAGAACTTATTCTTAAGCAACTTAGACGCGTCACTCGAAAGTTTTTTTTTTTTTGATACTTTCGGGAATATAAGATAAACGTGTCGCCTTTGCGAATGTTGAAAATACTCGTCGAAAATAATACATAAATATATATTTACTTATAATATAAAATACTTCGCGCTCGTTACACTCGGTTAATACGGGAAACGAGAATTTTCGGTACGGCAATTTATGAAACGAAATTATCCAAGTACGTTCCCTTTGTTCCGTCCGTTAGTCGTAATATATTTTACCGGGAATCAAAATTGAGAAACGTTCGATGGCGTCGACGCCTCTTCCAATTGTCAAACAGCTCGAGCGCGAATTCCGTCAAAGCTGCGAACAATCTGGTCGTTCAATTACGCGATTTTCGACTCCGGTTACTTTTACGTCGTGCAACCGTTCGAAAAATGACGGCGACTTCGAGTCGCTCTGTCATGCGACAGGGACCCTAGCGCGAAACAATATTCAAATCACATTTTCGTCGCACCCGTGATCGACGTCACCCGGAACGAGAATTGCGGAATCCGTCGTGTTCGCCGTTTAGATTGAAACGTATCGTAAACAGTATCGTCCCGTTTTACGATAACGGCTAGGACAATCGCGTTCGGCGCGCATATTCGGCTGGAATCGAGTCTGCGTGGTTACGAATCCCGACGCGTTTTTCACAAATCAAAATTAAATAACGGGGCCCGTCTTACGAAAGAAATAATCGCGTACCTACGGTAATTGACCGCGGTCGCTCGTTTGGCAGGCGATTTCCGATTAATTTATTCACGAGATCGGCGCGCGCGCGCGCGTTTTTTTTTTATATATTACCGTGGAGTATACGGGTACCGTGCCCGGTTCGTACGGCGCGGTCATTTTTATAAATTGCGTTCGGGTTTTCGGGGCCCGTTTCGTGTAAGAATATTATATTTTAATTCGATTCGTTGCAACGAGTCGACAAATTGTATTTTACGGTCGATGCGTTTTCTTTTACACCAGTCGTGTTGTGTTTGTTTTAACCGGAGTCTCATTTACATAAGAAACGAATTTCGTATTTTATTTTATTTTTAGTAGGTGTAAATTTAAACACACGCGCGCAATAAAACGCATATATTATGTCCGTGCGCGTATGCGTGCGCGCGTGTAAAAATAAATAAGTATCGAATATATAAACGTTTAATTCGTGTAGGGTTTCGTGCGTTTCATAACATACGTTGTTGAATAAAATATTAGCGATTACAATTCGATATCTTAATCCGAACGACTTAGATATTCGACGCCGTTTGCCCAGCGCATTAATACGTACGCTATAGCGAATTTGCGTTAACGGCGTACACAGACACATGTGTGCGCGAGTGGTCGATACACCGTTCGTTCGGCCGACGGATATTATTCGGCGTCGCCGATTTTAGCGAATCGGACGTGCGAAAATGGGTCGGCCGGTTAACCGGCAGTCGCCATGGCGCAGCCCATTCGATTATAGTAAATGTGTCGCGTCGTTCGTTCGGATTCGTCCAGTAGCCGTCACCCTCAAACCAAAAATATACACCGCCGCTATTCGTGCCCGTTGTCACGCGTCGTCTCCTTTTGTTAAAAATATTTTTTTTTATCCAGTTCCTTTTCTTATTTTCATCAAAACGCGCTACTCCTACACAACTGCCACGAGACATCATTATATTCTGTACACTATAGTAAACACCGAATGTAATAACGAGAAACGTCGGGAATTTATAATTCGCTTGATAAATATTATACGTTATTATTATTATTATTATTACTTTATTTACCTCGAGGGTATTAAATACGTGAATTAATAAGAAAATTTATATATATATATATACTATGACCTAAATATTTACCCCGAAATGAAAATTATTTGTCTTTTTTTTTACTCTTTTTTATAAATCTAAAATACAATCTCTCTCTCTCTATATATATATATAGTGTGTGTATTGTATATATAAATCGTTCAATTAAGACATACTTTGTAAAAAAAAAAACAAACCCGAAATATAACAAAATATCGTGATATTCAAACTGCGCGTGATTTTTATAGGCTTTTTTCTCGCGGAAATCACGACGGTTTTTACGCTCGGAGTCGACTAAATTTGTTTATCGACAAGAAACTCAGCCGTACCCGCGTTAATTACAATATTATTTGGAATTATCGCGTAACCGCTGAAACGATTTTCATATTTCTAGCGTACGAACGTATTCGATATACTCGTCCACTCGTAGCACGAAGTCGTAAGAAAAATAATTTTCGGGACGCCGTAAGCGTATTGGAACGCGGACTTTTTTCCTTTCGCTTTGTAAATATACTACCGCCCTGTACCAAATCACTAACGGTCGACGTGGAGTACACAAAGACTTACGCTCTACATCGCGCGGATAAAAGAAATCGAATAATCTTTGGACACTTAAGGCCCCGGCGAAATGAATTTTTTTCCATTTTTTTATTTCACCTTACGAAATCATATATATATAGTTTGACAACGACGTTTATATATTATTACGTCATTATTTACAATAATAACGTTACCGTAATATTATTCGATATTACGTATATTATACTATACGAGTGTTGTATAATAAATAAAACGTCTCGGAGTTTATACCTACACTATACTGACGTGTACGCGTACACTTAAGACACCGGACCCGTACTATCGAATAATATTTAAGTTTAATCTTAACGAGGTATGTTTATTACGTATATATATATATAGGTATATACATTTTTTTTTTCGAAAAATAAATTTAAATACGTACTGGGCCGCAACGGCGTTTAATACGAAACACGTGCGAGAGATTACGATGGATTGAAAAAGGGTTGTTTAATTAATATAATATATTCCGGAACGCGAGTGGTTCGGCCGGACGGTCACCAATCGGGTATTACGTACGACGATTGTTGTTATTCGACAGCCGTAAAGTCGAAATCGTCACCGTACCCGTCGTCACTATGACCGTGGACGGTCCTTGTCGACGACGCGCGCCCCGCAAACCAGTTGCGTGCATAGAGGACACCGTGGCGTAGTTTGGTGGCTGCACGGGTGGGCGGGCGTGCGTGTGGGGAGGCAAAGGCGTAAAGAAGTATTTTAGCGTGAAAAGAATCCCAATAAAGTAGGCACTTCTGCCGGTGTTTTGTCACGTTGTCAAAATTAATTACGCGATTGTTCGGAAACCGGCCGCCGCCGCCGCCGCCGCGGCCGACAAACAGCCCAACAACCGGTCACCCTCTACCTATGTAACCACCCGCAGAATCGTCATTGTCTCTTTTACTCAGCCGCATTCTCCTTATTCCGACTCTCTCACGCACGCACACACACACACTCGCCATCTCTATATCTACCTACACGGATCGAATTATTATTATTTTTTTTTTTTTTTATGGAAATACCGAACCGAACATCGACGGACGACTTATTCGGGTTCGCCTTGTGCCCGTCGTCTCGGAAGCCCATCGGAGACGACAACTGCTCGCTTTGATCTCGCTGGAACGTAGTCTATTATTATTATTATTATTAATATCGAAAAAAAATTTCGTTCGTGTACACGAGAATGATATATCGGTTGTCTCGAACACCGAGCTCGACGGTGGAAAGGGGTTGGTTATTGTGATTTCGGCAAGGAGAAAGCGACATGCCGATAAAAATCATTTAGGGGCGCGGGTTCCTAAACGGGAAAATTGGATTCGTCGTACGGCGACGCTACGAACGGCGGCCCGTAGAAACGGACGTCAGTGTTGTTGAACGAGTCTATAAGCGGCGAACGAAAATGAATTTCGTTTTACTCGAACGTTTTCGAAATAAACCGAACGACGCTCGGTGTCCCCGGTATTTGTTGCGAAACGTAATCGCGTCGTCCGCGCGTTACACTTTCGAACGATTTCCGTCTGCCGTGGACGTTTAATACGCCCGTAACCGAACGCGATTTGACGACAACGTTTCGCCGCCGAGCTTATCGTCGACAACGGACGCGTGTGGGGACGAACGCGAATCGAATTTTCCCATCTACGTAAAATTGTCCGTTTGACAACGCCGTGAAAACCGTATTGCCTCCTTTGTAGACGCGTTCGAAGTCCGTCCGTTCGCGTAAAATGGAAATACGATACGTTACTACTCGGTCGTATTGTCACAGAACGCGATACGATTTTGTACGATTCGCTTCGGATAAAATGTAAAATATAATATTGATTTTTACGAGCGTTCGGTAGCGTACTGTAATTGGAACGTCGTTATTTCCCGTAGCATTGGAAAGACGGCGACGACAAAATGGTGTTAACAATAGAAACGACGAAAAATATTTCGCGTAGAAAACAACGGAACAAACTAACTAAACGGTTCGCGATTATTTCGAAACAATTACGGGCAGTAAAATAATTAACGATTCGCGCCGTACTTTTTAACAACAAACCAATAGCGGTTCGGTCGTTTGACGGCGACTTTCGTATCGAACGCGGTACCGCGTCATTTTAACGTCGAAAATAAAAACGAATACCGAATTTTTAAAAACAAATTACAATAACGAGGAACGTACTTTGTCAGTTTCGTTCGCCGGACAATAGCGACCTACGTTTATTTTTTATTCCCGTCGAATTCGTCCCCAGATTTCCGAACAAATCGACGTTCGTAATAATATTACGAGGGCTCGAACGAATTACATTTTTCGCCGAATTTACGCTCACGTTTGTATAGGAATCGTCTTATTCGTCGAACGATCGATCGTTTGCCGTTTAATTTGACGAGCGAGCGCCGAGGAATACGCTACTGATGGTCTCGCGGTAACGTCGGCGCGAATGTCCCGAAACGTTTGCATAACGGACTGTCGAATACGTCCAGTGAGTGTTGCGGAAACGACGAACAACGGTGCCGGGCAATAACAATTTATTGTCCGAGAAACGGAGACTTGGCCATTCGAGGAGTGGTTTTATTCGAAACGACGATGTGACTGAAAAGTTATATAATAATAATAATATTATCGTAGACGCGAATGAATGGAGGCGTTCAATTAACACCTACCGGCTAAAATAATTATTTCCAGCGAAATTTATTACCGCGTCGCTTGTTTTTACATAAACATTAGGAATGTTATTTATCACGCCACCTACTTCTCGAAAAAGTTAATAATTAAGATTCCTATACGCGTGTAAATACGCCGAAAGAATAAAATACCGAGACGAGAGCCTTTCCATTCTATAATGTATTCCGAATAAACTTAAATCTTCGTTTAAACCTGCGTAACCTTCGATCGTTAAACCGTAATCTCTTTAATTTATTCGCGAAACGTCGTATAATACCGAACGTTCGTCAGTTGCCAGCAGTAAGTCGTATACGTATTTATACGTATATAGAATACACGGCGCGTAATGTATTTAACCGGACGAGTACGATTTTTCAATCATTTCTTGCCGTTAAAAATAGAATGTATTAAGAAATTTTGAAACGAAAGTAATAAGGGACGGAACCAAGTTTGCCTTCCCGATTTTCTAATTAATTTTAATATTTTTCTTCGGGAGCGCGCATGTACGTGGGCATATATATATATATATATGTGTGTGTGTGTTTTCGAATGTCCTCCGAAAATTTGTGTTTCAATTCGACTTCGTCTAAACGTCACGCGATTTCAAAAAAAAAAAATTATAAAAAAAATATTACGAAAATATAACGCTTCTTTGCGTTATTAATATTATCGTATTGAACGGTCGTATTAAGAGACCTGCAAACGTAGCTGTTACTTACAGTTCTCATCAATTGATCGTTTATTAAGGTACGGGTAAATCGCTATGGTACGTACTTGGGACAGCGTATTCGACCTAATTATATCGCGTACAAACGTGTCACAGAATCGTGATTTGTATTATTCGAAGAGAATATATAATAAGCTTCGTTTACGCGGCAACCAGGTACTTAGTTTGGAAATATCCTCTAATCGTGCGGTTGATTGTTTCGGGTTTCGTCTCTGGAGACCAATATACCAATCGTCCTTATCAGTGTTTTATGGCCTTTGATAAAAGCAAGTTAGTGATTAGGAGACCGGGAAAGAGAGAGAGAGTGTAACTCGTATTGTTCCGGGCGATACGGTAGTAGTAAGTTAGTAGTAAGTCAACTGCAATACTGCACCGAAGTCGTTCGAGAGAAAAAATGCCCTTGGTTTCCCCTTTTCTAAGCCGATGTTAGCGTAATTTATACGACAATAATAATAATAATTCCGTTCGAATAGTGAATAATAATAATAATAATAATAATACCGCCAACTCGGAGGAGTACGCGACGGTGGACGGACGGTCAAGCATAAATAATTGTCGTTCGAATGTGTTTTGGTGGAATAATGAGCATTCCAACACTTTTCATTGATTTAATGACGTACCGTGTTTGTGATTCAACCGGAGATAACGAACACGTATTTTATTTTATAAACCGTATAAAACTACTTTGTCGAAAATGCTAATTTATTTAGACTACGTACATTAATTTCCACACATCCCCGTAGGGTGACAGTGTACCGGAGTAAAACGAGAATGGGAAAAAAAAAATAATACGTGTTCCCCGGCGCGGCCGCTCGAATATAAACGTGTACGCGTTTTATCACGACTCGTCCAGTCGTAAAATTGTTTAATTACGTTATTGAAACAAATTCTTATTTATCCGCGTTCGAATTGAATTATTAATCACGGTGTCCGTCGCGACGTCGCTAGATATGTTCAAGATATTGCGCAACGCGTCCGTCGACGATTATTAATGTCCCGGACGGGATCGTAATTTTAGCGCGCGCCACAATAACGCGTCGAACGCCGCCCCGTGTATAGGAACCGCGACCAGGGTGAACTCGGGCGACAATATCCGTCCGGATAATCGAAAACGTGGTAGGTCCGTCCGTCGCCATTGTCCCGCGAACGACGTGTAACGGCGTCTGTATACGGACATTTGTATTGCGACAATATTCGGTCTTCCGTTCGGATTTCGTTTCGTAGATTTGTTTGTACCGTTTGCTACAAGAACACGGGCCGGTGTATACTACTCGACGTGAGCATACGCGCCGCGCGGTATTCGGACGATATCGTCGGAAACGAGTCGTCCGTCGTACGCGTTCCGAACGTCGACAGCGGACGAAAAAAAACGGTTCGTTCGCCAACGCTGCGCTGCGAAACGCGTCCGTGTCGCGTTTGGATAATTTCGATAAGGAACACGGTAACCGATATTCGACGATAGGCTATATTTTTGGGTCGCGCCAATCGTATCTTACGCGTAGTACCGCGAATAAATAAGTTACAGATACGGTTGACGTCGTTTCAGTTTCGCTCGCTCTCGATCGCCGCGTATCGTGTACAGACTTTCCGAACTTTAAATAGTGCCCAACCGCGCCGGAGACGAATTTATATTCCGGTAGATTCATTATTAAAGTTCGGAAATGGAACGCGGAAATCGGATACGCCGAGGAGACCTATATACGTATATATGCAGTGTCGGTGGGATGGACGCAATAAATATCGTTGTAGGGACTACCGTCTGCGTATCGAAGACAAAAAGGGTTGCTGATAAAGAGTTATGGGGACGTTTTTCGAAAAAAAAAAAACCAGATAAGAAATTTACTTTTCGCTATGGACGTTTCGTTGTGGTAAAAAGCTTCGCGGGCCACGTGGTGAGCGTAACGGGGGAAGAGGGCCGCGGGCAATAATAATAATTTACCGAACGGGAAGATCGATCAAAAAGTTTTAGATTTCTTCGGGGGATAGTTGCGGGCGGAGGGGATCGGAGACGGAGGCCACGCGTTCATTAAGGCAACTTTTGGCTCTTGAAAACGAATTAAAAGTTTCTCGGTGACACTAAATTATTACCGGCTGCTAATAAACCGTTGCGAACGCGACATAAATCAATGCCTCGTAATAATAATAATAATGATATGTTTCCGTGTTGCGCTTTAATTAAACTTCGATCGGACACCTACGACGTACGTCCGTCGTAGCGCAACGCGATCGTTTTTCGGCGTTTTCCGACATTTTCGAATCATAAGTCATTTTTTCGACTTTTCGTAGCGAAATGTTTTGCACCGGCCGTTAACGACCGGTTAAAAATATTCTCGCTTTTAAACGGAAACGTTTATTTTTTTTTACAGCTGTTTAATAACGTATACGATACACGCACGCGCATATTTAAATTGCACAATTACGTCTACGTTAAGTTCGATTAAATTATTCGTTTAAACGTTTTACACGCCGCTCGGGTGGTTGTGGTGTGTGTGTGTGTGTGTGTGTGTGTGTGTGTGTATGGGGGGGGGTTTGAACGATTCGAAACGCGTTTTGTTTTAAAATCGAGAACGAAATAGTTAGCGTAACTTCGATATATATATAGAACGCGTTAAATTCGACGCTTCAGTGATAATATAAATACGCGACGGAAATTTTAATATTCGGGGCGGCAAAAAACAAAAAGCTATAATAATGAAACGAAATGTCGCGCGAACGATTAAACCGACTGGATAACGATAATGTCGAGAGCGAATTTCTTAAGTGTACGCGTGTACGTACGTGTGCATGCGTGTACGTGAAATAATATTATACGGTTATTGTTAGAGGGGACACAGGCGAAGGATGTGGTTTCGAAGGACATGCGCGCGGGACAACGTGGGGCTTCCTGCGATAAACAGAAGTCCCGAGTTCCGGTCCCCGAAGGATCGGATGTGTTTTGCAGTAAATTTAAATACTAGAGCGAATTATACCGTCGGCTAGGACGTTCCGTACGTACGGTCGATACGGTTCGGCAAAATGACGGTGACGCTTTTTTCCAAAAAAAACCGTTTCACGCGGTCACAAAATGGAAACCGAGGGAAAATGTTCGTACGCAACGTATATAGATATATATGTATATATACAGAGGCGCGCGAGTTGAACATTTCGATCGGCGCCGCTGCCGCGTCGATAATTTATTCGCGCTAGAAAATCGAAGTTCCGTTCAAATTGCAGCGGCCGGGTACCCGTTAGTTCGTTTCGCGACGACTTAAACGCCGAACGATCGGTTTATCGTTTTCGTCGAAAATTCCGAACCATTAATAATCGCGTTTTATAATTAAAACTTTTTCGACGAAAATCGTTGACACTATCGGGGAAGATAAACGAAATGTCGATAAATCTCGTTTATATCGAAATAATAACGCGACAAAAAGGTTTACTAATTAAAAACGAGGAAAAAAAACCGAAATTACAACGAACGTCCGTTTGACCGTTAATTTTAAAACCCGAAATAATAATTATTTTCAATAATTAACGTGTACGTAACTTATAATAATAATAATAATAAAGTAAACGGGCGGTTTTTTTCGCCGTTGTACGCACTAAATCACAATTTAATAATAATATTACGATATAAATATACGTATAGAACGTTCTATTATATAACGTAGTTGGGTTAACGCGTAACGTTTTTCAATTCCGAAAATAATGTTATTCCATTATAATCGTCTAGGCGTGTTATAGGATAATTAAATTGTGTACTCGAGTAACGTTCTATTAAGGATAATATTTTAATATCGCCTATATATTATCGGTATTTTATTTACATAAATAATTTTGAACGGAAATTAAAAACAAAACACGAAATTAATCGGCCGACCAATCGTAAATCAAAATTGGAACGATCGCCCGGCGCGTAATTTATTTTCGACAATTTTCGTGAACGTTCGAAAATCGTTATTACGGGGCCGACACTTTGAGACGCGGCGTGTTTTCCGACATTGGCTGGTCGCTCGAAAACGCATTTCGGACCCCGAGGACCGGAACCCAACAGCCGACCAACCGGGTGAGACAGGTGTTCCGGAACGCGTAATGGACGTACGCGTGTAATAATATTACGCGACCAACCGTAATGATAAACGCGAAGACGGTGGCGCGTGTATTTTATTTATTGACCGGCGACGAAACGTTCGGAAAATCGGGAACACAAATGCGCCGAGAACGGTCGACGACGCGTCGGTCTACTTATTACTACACGCGTACGGCCGGCCGAGCGGCGATTGAATTTCGATCGTTCAAAAACCCATCGTATCGATAACGAAATATAATCTAACCGTCGTGCAGCTTCCGACAAAGGCGTCGTTATTAATAAGAAACGCTCGGGCGGGGGCGTACGAAACAATAACGTACGGTAACGTTTTCGCGTTACGTTTATGACGATAGCGTAGGACTCACGCAGGTAGGGTGAAATTCAAATGGCCGAAGTCGGACACTTCGCCGTCGGCCGTGCGGCGAATTACGTCGTGTAACCTAAACCGGGCGAGTGTACACCTTCTAAACGAAAAGCGAAACGCTTCGAACGTCTCGGACGACAAAACTTTCGTCTCTAAACACAACGCCGCCCCGATATCTAACTATATCGACCCGATACTCGTAACGATTGCAATTTAAGCCCAAATAACGTACATAACGAAAGTTCGAACGATAAAAAAAACAAATAACAACGACGGGTATATAAACGATAAAAACTAATCGCGACGACGGGAAAAACGCCGAATTGTACGTTCGCACACGGGGAAATCATTCGCAAATACCTTGTTGTAATCGCGAACGAAATCGACCGCGATTTTGAAAAAAATCCGTCGATTGCTTTCCACGAGGAGGTCACTATGGATACCCCCCCTCCCATCCAATACCTAACCGTCTTGTGGAGACGCGTTTGTTCCGTGGTACCGTTTCGCGTTCCGCGCCGAGACGCCGTCGTACTAACGGACGGACCCGTATAGCCCGTCTCGCGGAACCCGCTGCCGTAAAACCAACCGTGGGTCGGACTCACGGGCGCCGTGCCGTACTGATACCGGTTCAGCGTCCGCCGGTCAACCAATGTCCACGATCTCGTACAGTACCGAGTTGATAACGGTCGCGATGGAGTATCCGAACGTGTCGTCTAGGGTGTATCCTCCACGGGACCGGTTTGACGCGCGCCGTCGCCACTCGTAGCTTTGGAACAGTAACAAGAAATCCCTTCTGCGATCGCGGATTCCGTTTTCGGGATAACGTCGATACGTCGTGTATGTGACATACGTACACGTTAACTACCTATCCAAACGGTTTTACATTCAGTCAAAAATCGACGACGGCCGGTATTAGTGCGAAGCGGTTCTCGAACTCGTTTTTTATTTCGATCCCCGAGCTCTTTAATAATAATAATAATATCGCGGAACACCATAAACGACGAGATTATCGTTATAGAGCTGAATTCGGCCTAATCGACGATATAGAAACGTATTATTCTAGAGTTTGATCCGAGAACCGCTGGAACATACGTACAACGCGTACAACGATAATTATTGTTTGGGTAAACGCTAATGGTCCGCGGCCATTTTTTTTTTTTTGGCGAATCGCCCGTTTTTTAAACGATCCTTCGGCGAATTCGCCGCCACCTAACGAACGCGTGATGATGATCTGCCGCCGATTAGACGCCGATGTTGCCGTATTTTCTGGCCATTTCGATGGAACGACGCCGGCCGTACGAAACGTTGAACGATATGACTTTGGTGCTTAAACTCGTCGGCCGCGGTCGTCCTAAGACTAAACGAAAAACAAACGTCGCTCGGCGCCACCACCGTTCTCGTTTCCGAACCGAGTTATTATCGTCGCGCGGACGACAGTAAGCGACGTAATTTCTTTTCGTTTCGACCGGACGACCGAATCCCGTCGGTTTTATCTACGCGGACGTGAAATTTGCCAAAAAAAAAAAACGGTTTGATATTTTAATCCGACCGCGTGTTTCGAATTCAGAAACGTCGCCGGACGTTCAATTATTATTAACGTTGTTCCCCGTAAATCCATAACGCGATTATATTCAACGCGGTTATGTCGGCCGCCAAAAACCGCATTTCTTGGCAACGTTCATTGTTGTGTGTTTGGCTGTCACACTGGTCGGGTACCGTTGGAGTTGGGGCCGCGCGCCTTTTTACAATAACGTTTCGCTCGACGTGGGCGTTTATTATAATCCGCGTACGTTGTACGAACGCGCGCGCCGTATACACGCGTCCGCGTACGTGTACCGGCGAATAACCGAAAAGGAATTTGTCGGTAGCCGACACCGAAATTAACGTCGCCGAAATTTGTCGGGATTTTCGGCCGTCCGGGCTGTTCCCGTATAAAACGACCGACGGTATTCGTACGATTTAAGCTTCTTTGTACGCCTTTAGTTCGGATCGACCTAGAATATCCGGCTCTTCAACAATCGCGTGTGCTCGTTGTTTATACACAAAACACGTTCGGGATAATCAACGATAAACAATGTTTAGGCAACCGTGTGGACTACGGGCCGTCCATTTTTCGCCGAAATACACAGCACGATCGCTTTATAGAATTCACGTCGAGTTAACTGTCCGTCGGCCACGTGTATCGAATAAAGGAAATTCGCGCGGGCCTTTATCAGTTTTCGTTTCTTCGGTAGCGCTTGATATACCACGAAGAAAATGTGTATCGTTTGGCCGTTATATGTATTCGATTTGTTCCAAATAAACTACGTCGCGTGATAATAACGACGACAAATAAAGGTTTAGCAAATAACGTAATTATCAGTTGGTCCGTTCGAACGTTTGAAACTATCGAGTACGTATTTTCGACGCTGGCAAATTCGTATTGTAGGCGCGCGCGCGGTCGTATTAAATTGTTCGCTCGCGTAACTGTATCGCCATCGTTGCGCGGCCAAACGTAAAACGTTTTGCGTCCGAATTTCGTTGACAAACCGTGGGACGCGATTAAAGTGTATACGTCGCGGTTTTCCGTTTGGCGCGTTTTTACCTACGCACAACCGAACCGTATATTTACACGCAATTTTCGTTTTCCGTTCGTTTACAAAACCATAGGCCCCGAAACGCGCAATAACATTATAAATCCGTCCGGAATTAACGAAAACAAATTATTACGGCGGCGACGGTGTGCGCCTCTCAGCGGGTACCCGTGTACATTAGTATAACATGTGTATTTCGACTACCCACTACTTGATCTTACAATATTATTATTTAATTGCGCGCGTATTTTCGTAAAAAAAAAAATTCAACGTTAATCGTAAACCATCACTTTCCGCCATTACACGCGTCCGTTTATTCTTAGTTCGTGTGTAGTACCGAATACATGATAATTACTTGTCGTACGGTTAAAGTTGACGGACGTTAATCCGACGCGCGCGCGCTACAAAATTGGGTATATAATATATATTTACATAACGTTATATTATATTATATATAATATAGTTTGTTATGTAAACAGAGAATTTATAATCAAAACGGTTTTCGTGATTTGTTTTTCGTATTAGACGATTCGACTATACACGACGTTACGTGGCGCGTGGATTCGCCTAGGCGAGATAATTTCGACGCGACGAATGATAGCGCGAAGTATTTGACGACTTCGATTTATCGCGACATTGTTAATCGCAATGCTGGCGCACAAACGTCCAGGGAACCTAATACAAATTCGAACACGAATAACGCGCACAATTATACAGTGTAGCCGGATCAGACGAAAAATACGTTTACCGTTTTAAGCGTTTCGAAACTAAATTGTATACGAATTCGTTTAATAATTAATTCGCGATCGAAAAACGACTATATGAATTTATTTCCGACGAGAGTATTCCACGTATCCGTTTTCGGAGAAATTCGTAAAAAAGTATTTAGTTTTTTACGGACAATACTAACGACGTTAAATAAAATCATGTTCGATGTATGAACGCGTATCCCGTAGGTTTTTAATACATATACAAATAATCCCAACAGTAATTGCGAACGAAGTTATTATTTTTAACGAACATTCGTCAATTTGAAAATAATAAACGGAAACGCGACCGAAAACGACGAAATAATTGTAGCGCCAACAGAATATTGACGTAAGTATATATATATATATAGATTTATTAATGACACGAAGATAGACCGACGTATATATATGTAGCTTGTGAATCAAATCTTTTGTTTTCCCGAGAGAGTATCGATCGTATAAGTAATTTATTTTATTTCGCTCGATAACGTTATTTTCCCTTCTATTTTTAATAATATTACCGCGAAATGGGTTCTAAAAACGCGAATACTCGTATGTAAAAATAGCGCATTAAAGCGGTCTGCTCGAATAGACTTTTGACCGAAACGAACGAGTGAAGTGTGAAATTAACAAAACTGTATTTATAGTTTCTGCTAGGGAATTCCACGTGAAATATTCACGAATAAGGGTCGTCTCTCGGAACGCAAATTGTACCCGCGTCGATTTGATTACGAAATATATTACGGGATTTTTATTTTCGTTTCGGTACGGTGGGAGGATAGGTCGCGACAGAGTATATAAAAAGAACTAGAACGTGACCGACGAAAAATACCCAAGAACCCATTTAATCGCGGACGCGAACTCGGCAAACGGTGGCCGATGTAAAAAACGCGGAGACACCAGAGAAGATGTCGCGTTTTCGGCAAATATTTAACGTTATAAGTTTACGAGGATATTACGCGTACTCTGGACGGTGTAGCGTCCTAACGTTTTGATTTAAAAAACACGTATTTCGGGAAAAAATTCGAATGAAATATTACGGTCCTCGCTGGCGTATTTCGAGTTATTTCGTACAGGAATTTCGTACTACACGGACGTACGATATGGTATTTCGTGTATTGTAAATAAATAAAAGCGCGCCGGACGTTACTCCAAAATAACCAAACAGGTTTTCCAAAATAGTTTCGTGTATAGACACCATTCCGCGGCGTTATAACACACACACACACGTACCAATGATAAATCGGATCCGGAAATCGATGATCTATGTTAATTTTCCTACACGTGTTTCGACGATCTGTACACATTTTTTGGAACTACGCGTTTCATTATACACCTTTACAGTTTCACGGGCAAGAGATTACATCTTTTGGACACGCACAATCGACACACAAGAACATATTGTACGTTACAACTTTATAAGTTATTGCGTAATATTATATAACGTGTTCAACACTTTTGTTTAATAATAATAATAATAATAATAATAAGAAAAACTTAGCCAACCGACGGGTGTTGTGAACGTCGGTCCGAGCGTGGACGACGATTTTATAATTTTATTACTATTTCGAATTGGAAAGCAACGGCGATAAATTATTGTACACGCGAAAAGATTGTGACCGACGCTGGTAGTTTATTATAATTAATGAACGCGATAAATATTGTGTCAAATAGCGTTATTATATATGCCTAAACTAGTATTGCGTTTTGAGTTCCAAAAAGAACGTATCCGCACGCGTTGTCGAAACAGTGTCGGGGATAAATCATTTTTTTTAAAGTAATTATCGTAATGAGCGAAAAATCGTGTTCGTTTTTTGAACACCTCGTAAAGTTATTGGCATTTTAGTTCGTTCAAACTTCGGTCGTTCTCGAGTTTGTAACTGAATTATATAATAAACTCGTTTCGGGTTTTAAACGTCCAATCCGTTGAAAACGAGATTTTTATCGGCAAGAACGGCAACGATCGACGAACGGAATAATTAATAAACAAACAATTCGTGTGTCGTTTTAACGTATGAGCGAACCGTTTATATGAGGAAAATCGAACGAAATAAACGAAAATTCGAAAGAGTTCGCTATCGACAAGTTCGCCGCGACATCGTCGGAGGCAAACCACGTCGAACACAATAACCAGTGGCGTACTAACGTGGAGGGGCGGAGGGATAAACCTCTCGCCGAAAATTTTTAGGAAACATCAATTTCTTGCGAGACGTATGTTTTTTAATCGATAATAACCAAAAACTAAAATATTTTTAAATTTCAATACACGTTATAATATAACGCGTTCGTTAAACACGAATAATCTATTAAAGTTTATAGCGTGTCTTGTTTCGTTAGGGTCGTCCGATTTATTTATTGAAAAATTAACGCCTCCCTCCCGAAATTCAGGTCTAAGTACGCCACTGACAATAACCGTCTAGTTTCGAATTACCCGATGTCGATTCGGCCGTTACGATCGCTTCGGGTGCGTCAAGTCCGTCACCGGCGACAAGGCTTTGTGCCAAACACGTACCGGCGTCGTGCGAATACCGATTCAGCAAATCGCCCGGCACACGAAGGTACAACTCCACGACGGGTCACGAACGGCTGACTCCGCCGGCATTTCCGTGACCATCTCGGGTTCGTTTCTCAGTGCGGCGACGAGTTTTTCTCCGCCGTTTAGGCGCTTCGTTTTCGATCATCCACGATCGACTGCCCCCTCGCACGGTTACAGCTCGACCGTAGACATACGCTCGGGCCGAGCACACCTGGCGCTCGTAGATCGCCGCACGTCGTGATCTTTGGTGCAGGGGTGGGACAGACATTTTAGCTAGTGCCAGTTCAGGGCCTCATTCGTCCATAGATTGGTCCGTCCAACAAACTGTTCGGGTTCGGCACCGTCTAATTATCTAAACACACACGCGTTTCATTATTACGAGATTACCGTCCGAATAATTAGAAAATCGTAATTATCGCGTAAGTTTCGTGTCGACCGTGTTTTTGTCGTCCGTTCGGTGTCCGTCACAATTACCATCGCCGAATAAATATAATAAATAAATAATCGTTTTTTCGCGCGTCTCTATAACGCGCAACGTTCGATCCGTAAATCCGTACGCGTTAATCGTCGCAATCGACCACTCTACCCACACCGATAAACGGTTAATTTCGTTACTGTTTACACGGACGGCGTTTATCGTGTCCGAATTGTAATATGAACGAACGTTCGGAGTTCGATTTCCCCGACTTGGCCGGCGTTTTTCGTTTTAAATAATACTTACGGTAGACCGAACGTTGCCCGATTCTCTCCGAAAAATTAACGTTTCTACGAGTTTGACGTGTTAAACAAAAATAATTTGGCGTTCGGCCGTCTACGTCGTTTCTGTATAGTAGTAATACGTAACTTATACGTGTATTTCTGATTTGTTAAGGCAACCTAAATCATATTTTCCAATCTTCAGGCCCAACCAAATCGCTTTCTCTTTTCTAATAACATTACACACGACAAATCCGGTAGGTATTTTTAATCAAACGTCTTAGTAAAATTATATAACGGTATTATTTTTGGCCGAAATAAACATTGAAAATACGCTTCGGGTATGTTTCCGTGTTATTTTTGAAAACCCGTTTTCCACCTACTTTGTGTCGAATTCGCCAACAAACGACGCCCAATTTGTTTTTTTTCCTCTCTCAAAAACAATAATATTTCGTGAAAATACTTTTCGAAAATTTATATAAAATTATCGTTGGCTTTACGGCGTGTAAATTGCAATTAAATAGCCGTAGTTCGCTATCGTTGCTACTTGTAGAAAATTCGAAATTTGTTTACATCGGACACCGCCGAGTATTCGTGTTTTTGATATTTTCGAAAATAGTTTCGGATTGGCGATAATCCGGTCATGAATAAATGATTATCGTCAACAATAGTACATTGGTAACGTTTACCAATAGTAATTTTCCCGATATTTTTCTCAGATAACACGATTATGTAACGACCACGGGTATGGTAAACCACGAAGTAATAATGAACCGTTCGTTTCGTGAAATGCGTAAATATCTTCCTGTCGATAACGTGTAAGGTAAAATCGAAAAACGTACATAGATATCAACGAGTTGTAAATCTTTGTCCCACGCAAATACCCGTCATGGATATCGTACGATCATAATATTTAAACGAACGGTACGATAAATTAAAAAAAAAAAACGACCGGATTTTTTTTCGTTCGTATTTGTTTTGGGACGATAATTTTCAAATACTACGATTTCCAAACAAAATCAAAAAAAAAAAAAACCGTATACGTACGGTATTAAACCGGGGACACTCGTTACTGTCCCCGTTAGTTATTTGGCCGCGTATAATATAGAAATACGTTTTACGTCGTTTCGTAAATTCGATCGAGATTCGAATTGTTTGGATTGATAGAGTGTGACCCGATCGTTTGTTCTCGTTCGAAAGACGAGTAACGATGAAAAGTACATATCCGGCCGGCCAGCCACGCTGTGCGAAGGGTATTTACGTATTTACGCGGTTTTTAATAATACGCGTGGTAACGCCGCCGTCGTCGGCCCGTTGGCTGAGCGGCGAAACATTTTTCTGACACGAATCCCAAAAATACGTCCGAACCCGGTTTAATTTTCCAAACGTATCCGTAATTTAAATTAAGCGTAGAAGACTTCACGAAACCAATTATATCGCCCGTCTCCCGTACAAATGAATTCACGGACGCGTACAGAACGCGCACGTTATTATAATCGTACCGTGCATTGTTTATTTTATTTTCAACGAAGACGGCGCTCGGCGGAATAAATTATTTTTAGTAACGTCTTTTTCACGTTTAACATATCGCGTATCCGCTTAACGTGTACATATTCTACGTGTCCAAACAATATTCGTCAATTACAGCCGATAAACAGAAATTTATCGTTTACGTATCGTAAGGAAACATGTCCAATTACCCTGGAGGCATTCGACGTTGGCAATCACACATGCGCGTACATAATGCTTGCGCAAACACGCGTTAATATTATTCAACGCGCTTAAGCGGTAACACATTACGTTTATATTCCTCGTCGAATCTACGTGTACGTTACACGGGAATCAGTCGAGTGATCGTCGGAAACCAAGCAACCGAAATCGGTAGAACGCTCGAAACGGCCAAATCGTTTACGACGTGGCAACACTTCGAACATCGTAACAACAAATTGACGAACCACCGAAAACACCGGTAATTATCGTTCCCGTTTAAAACTACGGTTTTTTTTTTTATATATATATTTTTAAAATAGCCGTCGTCAAACCGAAATCGCGGATTTAATCATTTGTCGGGCGGTTGTCCCCGAACCGATTTGGACACGTCAAAACGAACGAACAAACGCGGAAATTTAACGAAACGTTCGTTGACGAACCAAAAATAAAAATGAACAATTATAACGACACGAGTTTAAGAGTTGAAAACCCGAAATTTCAATTGTAATTTATCGGTGTAAGTGCGACGTAAGTATAAACGTAAATTGTCGAAACACATTTTCGGAGGTATCGGCGTATACGTCGCGGGAAACGCGTATAGTAAAATCGCGTAATTTATAAAATAATTTCGGTATCGAACGATCGGAATAATGAACGTCGTTGTTGTCGTGTTCTAGCTATTTCACGCGTCGTCATTTCGCCGTAGTCACGTTGTCGTTCGCCGGTTTTGGTTTCGCGGTATCGACGCGTCAATCGACACGAATTAACGAGCCTGTTGGCGAACCGAATATCAAACACAATTTTATACCGTTATGACGTCATGGAGGATGATGACTCGATTCGAATGTTTCGTTTTGGAGAGCACCGATTGGCTATTTATATACGTCCACGCGCGTACGTTATACGAATCCGAGCGAACGGTCAATAATACGAGGCCATATAAATCACGTCGAAATCAACCGGCTCGAGACGTTATTTTTCTACGTTAGCGCCGCACAGCTGACGGCTACGTAACGGTCATTTAATAGACGCGCCGTCGTTAGACGGCCGGTGGTAATCGGACGATACCGTTTCGATTCGGCGGCCGGTGGACACAGTGTATCCGGGAAAGGACGTTAAGGAACGTAATTGTATATGCGGAACGAGCAAATTTAGACGCGACACAAACGTGTCGATATTAATCTTCGCGAAAGCCACCAGGCCATCCACCCACCCGCCGCTAGTCGCCCACGCGCAAAGCGTCCGTACGCGCATAAAAAGTTTTATCGCCGTGTCCCAACGGGAACGCCCGATAAAAACGCGACCGTCTCGAGATTTCCCGTCCGTCAACTCGAGCGTTTCTTCCCGTTCCGCGCGCCCGGTACATCGCGTGAAATATCACTCGATCAATTCGCGGACAAAAAAAAAAAAAAAAACGCCTCGTCCCGTGAAAACGAATCGGAAACCCCAATCCGCCACCCGGGGCGTCCCTCTAGCGATTTTCGTTCGAACGCCTAATCCGTTTAGCTCGTGCGCCGTCACACGGTTTACCATTGAGTCGCGGCGGAACGGATGGCGGAGCAGTAGTGGCGGCGGAACGTTCTCGACCGTAGAAATGACGGTAGCGCACGCCGAGAATCACGGGCGTTTGTCGTCGACGCGGCGACGGGTACGCGCGTCCTAGACGCGAGAAACGACGGCCGCGTGTGATTCGAACGTAATCCGCCTGGAAAATCAAATCGCGGTCTCGACGAGCGCGTGTTACGGGCGTTCTATAAATACGAGCCGAACGTCGTAATAGTCGCTCGGAATAATTGTCGAACGCGCGCGTGAATACGATCACGTCGGTGAAACGCGTTCACGAAATCAAACACGAAACGCATGAGTCACGCGTGTTTACACGGCGTTGCCTCTCAACAAATTGGACTATGAATGTTTTACGAATAGAAAAAAAAACGAACGATCTCCCGATTGTCCGGGTGCGTGGGTGAAATACTATATAGCGTCGGCCGCGGTGTATCGAATATACGCGCGCTTTGAGCGTACACCACACGCACGAACATATATATATATATATGTGTACGGACATGTGCGGGTGCGCGAGCGCGCGCGTACAGCTATTGTGTGTTGGCAACGTTTTCTGTTGTTTTTGCTCTCCGTCAATTTGCTTTGAAACCAAATATTCGGTACACGGCCTTACACAAAGGGGTACCCTCGCGGACGAGAGGAGGAAAAAAACCCAACAGAAATTGATGTGATATTTGTTCAGGACGGCTCTTTACGACGTCCGGTAGTTGTTTAATTTGTTAACATGTTTGTCTTGGCCGCTCCGAGACTGGCGAGCGTATATATACGTATAAGTATATGTGTACGCGCGTGTGTGTGTGTGTATCTGTATTCGTTGTCGAAAACAAAAAAAAAAAAAACGAGATGAAATCAAATAAACCACACACGAACAACTGAACCGGTGTAAATTTTTCGTCGTTCGTTCCAATACATAAATAAATAAATATACATACATATAGTGTATTATGGGAAACACCGAAACTACATTGCTATTACGTCGCGTGGAAATTGGAACGCGAAACCTTCCCCCTTACCATCGCTCCGTTTCGTTTAAATTGACGAAGCGGCGTAATCTTACGGGACGTTATAATAATATAATTATATTGTCGTACGGCCCATCGGTCGCCGGACTAACGTAACCGTTTTCCAGACGCGTCGTACGCGGACGGGGATCCTTCGTTTAAAAGCCGCGCGCGTACAGCTTCGTTAAAACGACGACGAAGTAATAATAATAAGCGCTCGTCGTCCAATACTGTTTCGGGTTTCCGCGTCAGTCGTTTCCTTACGTTATACACACGCGCGCGTCCCGTTAAAGGCCGCGTACGCCCTTTACCCCCCCGTTTAATTACGCGCTCGTGACCGAAACGACCTTCCCGCTACGCCGATTATACACTTATAAGACACACCGGCAATAATTGATCAAGTCCCAGGGTGATTACTAGTAACGAGAATTCGCGATAATCGCTCGACGGTTCCCCTTTCCTACGGAAAATATCGAAAACGACGTCGTCGTTCAAACAATTTGTCGGGAAATCGTGGAAAACACGCGTATAACCGTTTTGAGCGTAGCGCGTTGATTAAAACGATATTAACAACAACAAAAACCCCTCGATCGTTTACGCGTCGTTGTTCCGGTACAATATCGTTCAATTATTGTAAACGTACGATAAATTATTAAAAAAAAAAAAAAAAAACCCCGTCGTTCCACACTTGTTCGCTACCAAAGTGTACCCACAATCGTATTCCTATTATTATCTTTAGACGACACAAAAGTCGCTATCTATAAAAAAATCGAGTAAATCCAGTATGGATACGCACGACGACGTTTTTTATTGGAGGCGTACACAATGGACGAAACCCGGGATGGCGTCGCGATAATAACGGTAAACGAAGTCGGCGCCGGAAAGGAATACTTTAAAACGGAAAAACGCGATTTATATATTGTTTCGTTCGTAGCCGGGAACGAATAAAACGTATTGGACAAATTCGGGTAAACGTTTCGACCGTTTCTGTCGTAATAACGACGTTTGTACAGCGAAATAATACGCGAATCGTTTAGGCGTCTATCGACGAATATATTTTACGTTTAAACTGGAGGTCCGTGTGTCCAATTGGGGTTTAGAACGAGTTTGTTTCCATGGCGAAGAAGCCAACGATTCCAATAATATAGCCGACACGGGCGTACCTCTGTAATACGGAATGTCGGACGTTTGTTTATTCGAGATATTTACGAAATCTTATCGATCATTGTATCATTGTACTTTCGTCGTACAAGGCCACGTAATAAACGCGCGGTTCGACACGAAAACAAATCGTATTTCTCGACGGTAATCGTCGCGGGCGACGTCTAGACAACGGGGCCGATAAGCTAATATCACGTAAAACTTCACGGACATTCGAGCGTCTTCCCAACTCCAGTATTTCGTTTGACGCTTCGCCCTATTTATTTATTTTTTATTAATCCGGCCAACGGCTACGTACGTAACCGTTCCGACCCACTTATATAATGCCCCCCCCCGCACCGCGTCCAGTCGAGTCTTCGACATCCCCGACACGATCGTAACAAAAATATTCGTTTTTCCGTCGAGAGAAAAACGAAAACGAGAAAATATTTTCGGTTCGGGCCGCACGAGACTTGAACGCTACGCTACGAAGTTTACTCGTGCGCCGCGTTACATTTACGCGGTGACACGCGCGTGTGCCCGTCGTCGATGGATGAACATATTGATCGTGCCGGCGAACGGCGGCGTATTCACGGACGATTCGTTGCCAAAGGCCCTCGTCCTCCGATAAATCACCGCCGTACTTGGAATTGGATTTTCGAAAACGTCGCGTCCCGACGTGTTACGTAACGATAATGCTCAAGTACGCGGCGGCCACGGGTCCGGTGAAACTGCCGAGCATGATTTACGACCGTCCGGTCGAACAACCGTCGATTACTTTTTTCCGTCTCGTTGTACAGTACTACTACGACCACGGTCCGCGTCGTCGGCGACGATTTAATTTCGCGGAACCGACGAAATCGTTCGTATGTGCCACGATCAATTTTGGGATACCGTAGAGTTTAGCGGTTGGTTACTAACCACGTCCGCGCTACAACGAACGCGGTATTCGTTCCACTTTTACGACCAGCGAATCGGCAACGACGTAATTTTCGGGAAACGCTTTCGCTTAATAGAAAGGTTTATTTCGGTTACGTGACGAACAATCGTTTTGTGTTTGTTTAGATCGCCGTTACAGCGCCTCGGAGCGGTATTTGTTTGCCGCGGACGCGTTCGCGAACCGGCCGCGTCGGATCACGCGCAAATATCGAAAATACGATAATCGCCGAGAACGCAAACTCGAATATAAACGAAAACCGTAGCGCTCGTGTCGGCTCGCCGCGCTTTAGTCGTATTTACGTACCGTACAACGACACCGATTAAAAATATTTCGTCGTCGTATATTACGACGTTCGTGTATAAGCGTTTTGTTTTTAACCGCCGATTGAATTTAAACCATATTCGTGTTTATCGCCCGATAATGTATTGCGTTACATCCTAGCGACGTGGCGACGACGCACTGACGGCTACTGTAAGGTACCGTATAATGTTCGATCGATTCGATTATTTTCCCGTGAATTTTTTTATTATTATCGATCCGGTTCGGCGGCCCGATCACTTTTGTTTACTGTTTAATACCGCGCTTATCGTCCCGGAGTCGTCGTAACGGCCGTCGTTTCTCGCGACCGTTCCTCCGACTTCGGAGGCGCCGTTACGCTAGGGGATACCGAATAACGCGTTGCGCGCTACGCGGATCTGTTGTACTCGAACGGTCGACCGCACAAACAAAATAAGCGCGCCGTCGTAACCCGATATACGAGCTGTATAAGTCCGCAACTTTCGGAAAGGGCCCACCATTTTCCCGAGGGAACATTCCGCGCGAAAAGTTACTCGTGGCCCGCGTTGTGGGCAGACTGTTTCTGAATCGAATCGTCGCGAAATTTCAATGGCCCGAACCACGCGATTTCGTTTTAATTTCCTAATGAAAATTCGCCTCGGAAACACCGAAACCGGCCGAAATTGTACAGAACAATTGTAAAACGGCCGTGCGCCGGTCAAACGGCGGTTTAGGACTTCACGAATAGATAAATAAATTTAAACGGACGGTCGCGTTGTGGTTTTTCGGCGCGAGCGGGACAATTAGCGAAGGCCGCTCGAATCCGTCGTATTCTACGACCCGCGGACCTACGCTAGCCCACGGTCCCGTATCGCGTTCTTCATTCGCTGCACTTTGTCGCGTTCGGGATGGCCGAAGTTATTGAACGGAACAATACAATCGTACCGACCGAAATGATCGCGTTACGAAAAGTTTCGTGTTTTCAACGACAGAGAGAGAGAGAGAGGGAAACAGAGACCGTACAAAACGATATTATTTACGTTAAAGGGACGAAACGATTCGAAATTAAATATTTTAGTGTACTGTTCCTAACGATGGAGGTTTTGCGCGGAAAATCGTTAAAGTAATATAGTACGTGTTTGTGTTGAAAATCGGCGAAATTCAATTAATTGTCGCGACCCCGTCAACAACGCCATATACACACACGTATGCGTGTGGAGATTATGTCAGGCAAAAAAATAAAACACGTTCAAAGTTAAATGGACGTTTATCGTTGATCGGAACACATTACTAAACGCCGCGAATGAAAACGGACTGGTTACGTTATCGTTAATATATACGTGTGGAATTGAAATGACACGTACGGAAAAAAATCGTAACGTCGCTTCGTACTGTGTCGGTAACATAACTAGGACACGAACGCGCGTATACATTCGGACTGCAATCATTTTATCGCCCGCGCAGTTTAAGGTCGGTTTCGATTTCCGGTTAACAGATATTAAATATTTTCTCCTAGGGGAGGGCCGGTGGAATACGGCCGCTGCACGAATATACGCGAACAACGTTTCCGCGACCAGCGGCGATATCGCGCTCGGCCGTCGTCGATGTTGTCGAACCCGAAGTCCCGATGTGGCGCTGGTGGACACGGCGATTTTTTTTTCGTCGCTATCGCGTTACTATTATTATACGTTTACACACACGCGCGCATTTTACGCGATTCTTTCGATTCGAATTTATTGCGACGTTATTGGAAAATACTGCACAACCCCGCCATTATTGCGCGACGCGTGCGCCTTATTAATTTCGCGTTCCCCAAATCGATCGCCATTCGGTTTCCTAAACGAAAAATCGAACGCCGTTTCGTTTCGCGAGGAACATATCGCTCTGCGTTCGATTTTATACACGAAAACGAGAAATTACGTTACGACGAGATATTTTATATACATTTAACGTCCTCGCGTACCGAGCTCGCCCTAAATTTCATCATCTACGTTTAGAGATCCGTATTAATGGACGTTTATTATTTAAGAACCTCGCGTGACGACGAATGGAAATGAACGAACTCTGATAAAAATGTAAATGTTAAATATGGAAAAATAACGAACAATTCGTTAGTAAATCGACGATCGATATAACGTCCATAGAACACCGTTTAGGTACGTTCGTTTCAAAAGGCCACGGCGTATTCGTGGCGCGGAGTACGAACTGTGGATATCTATGATTGTCGGCCACACGCAAAACGAAAATGGTATTAATTATAATAAAAACGGATTAAATAATACGTATATATTAATGTACGTTTCTTTAAACGAGTAAAGATTTCGAATTCTAATTTATATATATATATATACGCGATTATGATCTAAATACCGAGTGCCTATAAAGCATATTATATAACGTTGTATAGGAACGCGGACGAAAAACAAACAAACGTATATAGAAGGTCGAATACGACCGAAACCTCCCAAATTTCGATAAGAATCGAATGCGACGTGGCGTCTGTAAATAAGTCAAAATAGACTTATAATAATGTACCAGCATCCGACTATCCTCGTTTATAGTGATTTATTATTATAACGTGTACACGTATAGATAGGTAGGTGGGTAGGTAGGTAGGTTGGTATACGCGCGACTTAAATACCACGTTTCGGTTCCCGTTAACGTTATTCGTTCGTTTCTCGCGGCGATACGCCGTCGATAAATAATATTCTAATTTCGTATTTTCCAGAACTCGCTCTACCGACTTTGTTCTTCATATCCAACACTTGTACCGTACCTACGTGTACACGTACGTATATAATAGTACTCGATGTCGCGCGTGCCGTTAAAATTAAAATAAATAATAGACGCCCACGCCAGGAATATTCGGTATTTGCCCGCGCGTCTATAATAATTTACATACGCGACGGTTGTTTACGGTTTTGTCCGGCGGTACGGGTTATTTACGACGAGACGCATTTACGTTTAACGGAATACGTAAGCGGATCGAGCCCGAAATCGACTATCGCGATTAAAATAGCGCGCGCAATCCGTCGGACGTGCGCACCGAATAGGATTGTGTGAACCGAATGGGAATTTACGCGGGGAAATTGCCGACCGGAATCCGTACCGTACGGAAAATAATCAAAATACAAACGGGACGCTTATTTTCGGCGGCCATTCGTTTCCAACGTTTCGCGAACATAATGGAAATCGTAGAGAACTGTGAAATGGGAACATCGCGTTTTTTCTCCCTCGATATTATATCGAACGTGCCGTGTGTTTTTTTTAGTTTTGTACGTTCCGTCGCGTAACGACGTTTCGAAAATAATGCGGACCGAATACGATATATATATATATATCCCGTTGGCCAGCGAGACGCGTGACGTGTAAAAAAAGATTTTTCTTTTTAATAGGAACCTCGTCCGGCACTCGAATTCGGCGGTACGCCTATTTAATATGGCGAATCGAACGAAAGACCTACGTATGTAGATGAAAAAAGTATGATGACCGGTGACACTAAAATGCACCTGTCTGGCGTCCATTTGCGGCCACGGGAATGCGGTAGAAGTGGAATAAAAAACGTGTCCGAGAGACGAACATTCTTTTGGCCGTATAAACGACGGTTATTCGGTGGTGTTGCGGTTTTTTTATTATTATTTTATCGAGTAATTTTCGAATTCTTACGGCGACCGGCAGATTTACGCGTCGGAAATAAAATAATTCGATCGCCTCAGACGCGAAAAAAAAGGTATTTTTTTCACAAAAGACCCCATCTTATCTCCGCGCATCGTATAGCATTGCGGTGGTTGTATACTTAACGAACTGGACCGTATCTTTTTCGATAAATATAAAAAGAAAAAAGAATATAACAATTTCTCCCGCGAATAATTGGCACTGGCGTGGCGGAGATGAGAATAAAATACGTCATTTTTCTTTTTACGCGCAGACGGACAACATTAATAAAATAATTGCGCGACGGTAATAACGAAACCGTACGCGAGACGAGAGTTACTATATATAACGGCGATAAGTTTTTTTTCGGAATTTCGCGGAAACGGTTTTAATAAATTCGTACCTTCCGATTTCGCGTCCGCTATTATGATGTTTTATGGCGATATCTTATATGCTTATTACGTTCCGTTTTCATTTTTTACTACACTATCGTACTTTATCTTATGTAACGCGTTGTGTTACTAATCAATATGACATTGATGTATTACAGCCAACGCCAAAACATTGGATTACTGTATATGAATAAAGTATCAAGAACGACATGTATTATGAATTGTAATGTATTATACGATTTTACAGTAACGCGATAAACATTGAAAAATCACGTTGTAACCGACTTGATACAATTTTTTGGTTTCGGTCTTACGAAATAATCCGTCCCCCACCGCGCGAATCTAATTTGATTTCGCGTACGCCGTGGCAGTTCCGAGGGCTACAGTAATATACACTTATGAACGCATCCGCTTCGGTCTTACGCGAAAATCGAAACGCTTTTTTTGTAAAAAAGGCGAACGAAAGTCCGTACACTTCGAGTGGCGCGATACAACGTCGAAAACGTAGCGTACTATACGAACGATTTCCGAACGAGTTGCCGCCGGTACAATCGAACACGATTGGAGGTAACGTGCCGTCGTTAAACCGTGGACAATAAGGCGACCTACGGAAATGTCGTTAGGAAACGGAATTGTGATTGGTGTTTGTACCACGGCAGAAGATTAATCGGCGAACCAACGACGGCGTAGTTATTATTCGTCTTTTTCTAGACGTTTCGATAAACGTTAATCTAGATCGAGTACGTTCGCACGTTTTTATCGCGATTGTTCGATTATTTATAGAAAATTTCGAACAGCACGAAATGTAATAGAAAAAATAAATTCGAAATACTTTTTACGTTTTTCGAAGCGGTGACATTTCACGGCGACCAAAAGTCACTTTTAACGTTCGAGTTTAAGGAAATCCCGCGGGGCCGGCGGATGATGAGCCCGTTTCTATAAACAGTCGTCAGATACCATCGACGAAGCGTGAACGACCGCTACTTTCGTTATCGGTGCCGAACGTATTTCGCTAATATCGACGGCGAAAACGTACCAAAGTCGTGTCGAATTCGTCGTCCAGTTTGTGACGGCCGTTCGTAAGCGCGTCCCGTAAAACTTTTCTTCCGTGCACAAATATTAGCTCGACCGGTATCTGGGAATCGCTTCTTTTTTTTTTTTATTCCGTACAATCGTGTCTGTTATAAACGTTCGTTTCGTGGGCGAGGTATTGTTGTGTGAAGATGAATAGATAAGGATGGGAAGGCGAAATCGTCGCTCCGCGTGTCATTAATTTTCGTTCCCACCGTATGAAATGTATGGTTAATGCGCGCGAACCCGTTGTTTCGTTATTGATATTAACGTCGGTTCGCATTCGTCGGTAATATGTACGCGCAATTCGCTCTGCGATTCGATTAACCGCTCGGAGCGAAATGCGTTCCGTCGTTTCGTAATACCTCCCGTATCCCTTGCCAATACGTATTACGGTAAGACGGACTGTATCGTGCGCGAACAACGTAAAACGGTTACCGAAAAGACTATCCGGAATAAAATATAGTCCCGGTAAATTATTATTACGCGGACGCGTATTTACGTACGTATATCTATATACGAACGCGCGTACGAAAATCATTCGATTTTTAATCGAAAAACCGTCGGTTATTACGCGAGTTCCCGGGACGCTTCACAATTCGGGGCAGTTACCGCGGGGATGGAGAAACGCCTACTGACCGTCGTCCGCGCGGACGATAAATTCGTATTTTTCGAACCGGGATAGCGGACGACGCGTTATTATTATTTACACCTCGTACGTCGTCACGCTACGCCGTTCCCGAAAACGCGGTCCGCCCAAAACGCCGACGTCCGGCGCGGTTGACACCGTTTTCCGAAAAAACGAGCGCGTATTATTATATTGGCGTACACGGTGACGCGGGAACGCGAAATTCAATCGCGCTTCTTCGGGACGAACCACGGGGAACGCTGGTCGAAATCGACCGGAACGTCCGACCGAATGGGGATAAACAGTCGCCCGTAAATTCTCCGACGCCGCCGGATCGGGGCGCGAAAACGGTGTTCAACAACCGACACGGAACCGCGTTTCTACGCGACAATTGTTTCGGCCGAAAAACTACGTAGTCGCGTCTCGTACGCGGACGGACGTTCTCTATACGCTGCGGACGACACTTTGAACAGTGTAAACGTTTATATTTTAATTACAATACGAATCGAAAAGACGTACAATATACGCGACGGTCAAATAAATAACGACGGATCGTAAACATAGTCGAATAACCTACGACGTCGCGAATCGTCTAATACAAATATTACACGGTACACGATAACTAAACGAAGAAAATAGGGTTTTTTTTTTAAACGAACGAGCGAAATAAACGACGATTCGCTAAATAAATCGCCGCGTTTGTCCAAGGCGAACCCGACGGCTGACCACGTCGTTTTCCTAGGTCGCGGTTGTTCTACTCGAACCGTGAGCCGGTCGTCGCGGAGTCCTTCAGTGATCAGCAGCCATCCAGCGGCAGCGCGATTCAGCAATGGCCGCCCGGCGCGGAAACGTCGGCGACCGACAGCTCCTCGTACAGCTCGCACAACTCGACGGTGGTCACAATCGACTCCAGTATCGCCGTGATCACCTTGTGCCGGCGCGTTTGTTTCTTCACGCCGCCACGTCTACCGCGACGAGTTTTCCTCGTCCGCCGTTTCGACGCCGTACTTCGAGCCCTACGGATGGCCGCGATCACGTCGACGATCGACTTGCCCCCGTACGGTTCCGACCCGGCCGCAGCCACGCTCGAGTCGCGTACGCCATGCGCTTGTAGACCCCTGGTCGCTAGGCTGTCGGGATTAGGCACGACGTCCGTGGAAATGGTACAGGATGAGAACGCGTCGCCTTCGTTCATAGACTGGTCCGTGCATGACACGGCTACAGATTCGGAGCCAACGGTCATGGACTCGGTTTCCGGCTCGGCGACAACGGACGGCAAATGTAGTAGCGCGCATTGTTCGTGCCAAACGGTTTTGCAATCTGTAGAAACGTACACAAAATGGTGATTTAAATAAATAGATTTTCGACTTCGCGCCGTAGTGGTCGTAATTCGTTCGAACGTCGGTAATTTCGTAATTCAACAAAACGTCGGAAACAACGAGTCGTTTGTCACGTCGACGATCTATTTAATTTCGTCCGAGAATCGCCGCGACGCGAGTTATTCATAAACGATAATAACAATAATAATAATCGAATTGTCGTACTTACGCGAGCATTTCGTCATTTTGGCCCACAGCCATTTTTTCCGTTTCTCGCACGCGGCGCATTTTTTAAGCATTTCGCTCAGCGGCTTGACCGGGACGAACGCGTGTTCACAAACGCCGACGGGTTCCGTATTTTTCTCCATGTCCGCCGAACAATGTCGGTGGTGTTGTTCGATGCGTCGCGTATTCGCCCGTAGCGGTAAGCAAATGTTCGATTGTTGTTCACTCGTCTACGGTCTTCGGAAAAGTGAACCGAAAATTAAACGTCGCTCCGTGTCTCACTGTCACGTCATCGTCAACGCGAACAGATGTTTATAAATGCGTTTCGGCCAATCGTTATAATCCGTATCGATCTCGAATGTTCCGACGAACGTAACATAGATAATCGAAACGGAATAAAATGTGGCCGATCGTTCCCGCGTCTTTACGTTTTACGACGAACAATTTCGAAACGACGAACCGGCCATTTTTTCGTTCGTAACGGATAATAGCGATTGGCTAGTTAGTCGGCCGTTCGATAGTTGAATTCGTCGACGGACTTGCGTGCGTGTCTACATGTGTGTGTGTGTGTGGGGGGGTGGACTCGAGTTTTCGAAATAAATCCTGAAATACGTTTATACCGTAAACGAAAATATATTAACGACGGAATAATAAGTGTCGCGGCCAGGGTGTGGTAACGTGGACGTGTGTCGATCGTGTATTGTAAATGATTTAACGTCTGGACGTGTCCAAGTTAACGAACCGCGCGGATAAATAATCGCGTCGTGGCCGGATTTACGCGCGTACCGCCTACCCGACGACGATATTAAATATTTTATCGTTCGTGTCGCGCGTATTCCCACTACAAGTCGTTTCGATCAATTTCGTTTTCTCGTTACGCGCTCTCGTACGTAACGCGTGTAATACGCGCGACCAATCGAAATATAACCGTACGCCCGAACCGCTGTCCGTCCGCGCGCCCGTCAATATTTACGATACGTGTCGTGTTCGACGTGTCTGAGTGCGATATATATATATATTACGTACTCGGAACGCGCGAAGTAATTTCCAAGTCGCCATTTTCTCGTGACGCGCGTGATGATCGCGTCGGACGACACGACTGCGCCCCGTACACGGCCATCGGTATTATGACCTTTCGGTGTACGTCGTCGCTAGTAGCGATCATCCGACTTTTCGAACGCGCCGCTAAATTCGCCGTTTACGGGAGAAAATGTCGATTAGGAAACCGTCTGGCCGTGACGTTACCCGCGATGGCGGACGCGCGCGTACTGTCGTTATTATTTTATGGTTCTCATTCGTTTTCTCTGTCACGCGCGCGGACGTCGGTTTATACGGTTTTTATATTTTAACGTATTTATAGATAACGGAAAAGAGACGTACGTACCGTAATCGATTTGATTTAATAGGCGAGGGTATTCGCGAATAATTGCGTAAAGGACGAATACACGATTTACTAATAGTTTCGAACCAAAAGTATGTCACAACTTTAGTACAACGTTCGAAACGGGAGGATCCGTTCACTTTTCCGGTATTATTCGTCACTATTCAGCCCGGTTTGCTTTTATATAAAATATTACGGCTTCCGATCGACCTTTTTGTAGCGTTTAAATTTACGATAAATAGTAAGGATTTTATCGAACCGCAACTAAAAATATGATTACCACTCGCATACGCACGCCGATTCCCTCGTATTATTTCGAAGTAGTATTCGGTTCGGATTTACTATCGCGTTCATTTTTCATTTTATATTATACGTATATTCGTTTTTAATTTATATTAAAAATATACTTTAAATTAACGTACTCGAATGAAAGGTTTAATTTTTTTCTTTACAAACTATGCATAATTTTTATCGTCGAGATCCGTGGGCGTAGCGAGAATTTTTCGAGCGACCAATTTGAATACAATAGCTTATGAAAAATAATCGAAATTTTTTTTACGCTATACGTCGGATATTCAACTATTATTACTTCCGACGAACTATATTCTCAACTAAATGCAAGAGGAGTCGAGGAAAACCGCGTCTACGCTACGATTCAATTAGTTGTACGGCAAAAAGTGTCGGGTAATTTTCGAAAAAAATCGGTCGAGTAAAATATTAACGAATTGTGAAAAAACATCGTCGCTTTCGTTTACGTCTAGGCGTTTCGGCCACTTTTCACAGACGTTCGATTCTTATAAAACGTCGCCCGTTTCGGCCAACAATTTGAAAGATTAAATTGCCGTTTGGGTCGAAACACTGGCAAACGGGGAACCAGTTTTTTCGGCGTAAAACGGCGTGATAATCTTTTTAAATTTGGGGACGTTTTTCGCAATATCGCGTTGTTTCGAGTTCAACTGTCCCAAACGGGTGGAACGGAATCGAACGAAAAATAAAAGGTATATACGTATTTTTTCCGTAACGATTTAATCGTATATTAACAACGGGTTAATGAACAAACGTTTAAAGTGTCGAGTGACGGAATAAAACGTCTAACGTAAAGACCGATGAATTGAAAAAACAGGTTTACGATATTTTTAATCGCTTTCGACCGCCACGATTTATTCACGAAATACGAATAATAATAACAACAACGTCCGTCTTGGGAGTCGTACGGCACGCGTGACCCGGCGGTAGTGGCCGTATTCATTCCGTCAGCCGATACGCCAATCGAATAGCCGGCCGACGCGATTAATTAGCCCGCCGTGCCCGCGAATCGGAAACGACCGTGGTGTGAACGGGCCCGATTGGACAAACAAACGACGATACGCGCCCGGTCGGTTTATGGCGAAACCGAGGACGACGGTTACGGGTTTACGAATACGGCGGCGACGCGGTGTGTAAATATTAAACGCTCGCCGCGTCGGAATGTCATACGCCTTGAAGCGTTCGACGACCGCGGCGACTAAAAAAAACCCGGACGGTTATATTAATTAATAAACGGTACGCCGATACGAGATGGTGGCGTGTACCTGGCGCCGCGGCGTGAACGAACGACACCGTCGCCGGTTAACCGCTATTATTTACGACGGTTTTATTCGCGTTCGCGGCGATACATATATATATATATATATATATTCGGCCGATTAATAATCTCGTACTCGTCGACCGGATTAAAAATCCCCTCGCCGTTAGAAAAACCCTTTATTGGTGGGGACGTCCCTCCCCGAACGACATGGCGACACGACGGTACGCGAAAAATTAGACGCGCTCGTTCCGTCTCATTGGTATTCTCCGTTCATTCCCCCTATCCGATCCACGGGGGAAAACGTTTGTTTCCATACGCGCGCCCGAAAATGGATTGGCTACAAGAACCAGGGGGGGTCGGGGGCAGGCCGTAATAACGCGTAACGTTATCACGCCGAGGGGACGTATCCGGCGTTGAAGAGAAAACATAATCGACGACCGTGCGCGGTACGTACGAAATATACGTAAAAACACCAACCGGGCGACGGGTCGTATGTACACCACCGGCGGGTGGCGTGTGCGACACGCGCGGTCGCGTTAGTTTTCCGAAAATGGACGCGGCGTTTGTTGGCCGGAACGCGTTTTCTAAAAAATTCGACCGTCACCGCTACCCGATCGATCGACCCGCGCGAAAATCGTATACGATAAACATCGAACTTCGACTACATTTCTCGTACGTTTTTGTACCACACGCCTATTACGCGTACAGTAGGTACACACGCACGCGCGCGCTCGCGTTTTATTTATTAAATAACAACGAGCACGATCGTATAACGGCGTACTTACGGTACGTCGCAATATCCGCCGTGCTAACGACGCAGTCCGTATACGGGTCAAACAAATTACACGAACTTGTGCGGACGATAAACGCCTTACAAAATACACGCGTGTCATAACATTGCCCGTAGTAATAACGCGCGCGTGTGTTGCTTTTATTTCACCTGTACGTTGGACGAGCGAATTGTACTTGTGGGAACGGAACGCGCGTACCTATTGTTAATACACGTTCGCGGTACCGATTGCTTAATTAATACGTTCGCGTAAACGTGCACGCGGCACTACTCGATTTTAACGGACATAAAACGACGGTGTACGCTCTCTTTTTACGGTGTTGGAATCGTCGCGACGAAACGTCGGACCCGTTTTTTCGCGATTCGTCCGATAACGTCTACAGAAATGGAAAACCAACGGTTCCGGATGATTATATTAAGGAAAAAAACCGCGTAGTTATTGTACGAGCGTCTTTGTTTATATACGGGAAATTGTCCGTCCTAATTGTCAAAAACAACGCGTTTGCGCTTTCGAAACTTCCGTTCTACGTTAAAATGTTGTTCCTATCAAAACGCAAACAATACATAACGATAAAGGTTCGATGGAACACGAACGTTTCGTTCGAAAATTCTTCGACGCGACGCGTGTGGGACGAATCGCGTTGCGCCAAAATTCCGCTCGATACCGTGAACCACCGACAGTCGTTAAACGTATAAATTTTTGTACAAAATATACATATATACACATAACGACAATCGCGTGTACGTTTTGAAATAGTTCGACCCCGAATGAATTTTGAAAAATTACGAAATTGTAGGCGGTCGTTGAAAACGCGGTTGTTTCGTCGACGTTTCCAGCGGCGCTATATAATTGATCGTCCGCCATGTTCGGAAAGTAATATTGCCGACACGACTTTTCTCTTTCCGTCCGATTTTCGAAACGATCGTTTACCGTTTTCGATTCGGCGGCTGAATGGTTTCCCGTCGTCGCGACAACCGCCGATGATTCGTTAACGAACGTCGTTTTCGAAACCGCAGTAATCGGTACGTCCCTCGGTCGAAACTGGGGTACGAATTTTCGCGGAACGTACCCGACGATCGCCGTGTTTTCAACATAACCTAACCGATACACGTCGAAACCGAACGTCCGGCAGAAAAGAACAATCGCGACGACTGGAACGCCGCCAATCGTAGGGGCAGACACGTTCGGCTAGTGTGGACGCAGGACGCGTCGTATGACCGTTTGGTCCAGTGCTCTCTGTTGGCCGGCCGTACGACGAAATCCGGTTGGCCTCCCGGAGTCGGGCGCCCGGGATCGCGACCGAACTACGAAATCGGCCGTCGTCCGGTAATGTATTCCTAATAGATTCATTAGCATATTCATGCCGGGTCCGTCTGTCCGTGTGTGCGTTTTAAACGGATTGTACAATAATGCCTTTTACGCGAGCGCGCGCGGATAACGCGACGTCGATTACGCGCGTGCGCGCACGAATATCGTACGATAATACGCGCCGTACGTACGGATAAAAAGCGAAAAAAGCGTACGGGGAAAAAAAAAACAAAAACCGATCGTGACGGCGCACACCCACGTAATACCGTCGCCCGGGTCGGCGATGGGGAGCGGGCGGCGGTGGAACGGAGCAGATATTTCATTAGCTCGTTATCGATAATTAACGTGTCTCGTGGCGAGACGTGCAACAGGCGGTGGAGGAGGGGTGGATTCCGGTGAAAGATTTTGTAACGCGCGTAAGTGGAAAACGAGCTTACAACGTTTATACTCGTACGTGTGTGTGTGTGCGCGCGCGCGGTGTATACTATATTCTGAATGATAACGTGACCGAAATACGTTTTACGGTGTGTTTTGGCCCGAACGGCGCGCGCGCGATTATCCGGAACGGAGACTAGAATATCGTAAACAGCGTCCCCGTGGAGGCGAGGGCTGCGCGTTTTCGTCAAATCGTGTTGCCTTGGTATTTACGCGAGTATCTCGTATACTATAGTAGTTTGTCGCTAGTTCACGTAACCGTTCACGTCTCCGTCGGCTCATGCACGTACGAGAACACGCGTTGTGTCGTAATCGCGGGAACGAGTACGACGGACACGTTTCGCGGCGTTGACGAGGGTTAAAATCGACCAGCTTCCCCCCTTCCCCCCGTCCCCCGTTTCACCGAGTTCGTGACGGATAAAACGGTTTTCCGTTTTTCTCGGGAACCCGACGCCACTTTCGAACGTCTCCGCCACGTACGCCGCCGGTATTATGACCCGCCATTTAAATACGCGGCGCGTCCGGCGTATATATCAGTTGGCGGGGTATAAATCAACGTTGCCTTAATCGTACCGGGGGCCAATAATGGCCACGGACGGCGGTTAGGCTACGTTAATAACGGTAATATTTCTCCGTTTTCTCCCAAATATCTACCGATCGATGTTCGGTTTTATATATTGAAACGCCCGGCGCCCTGCCGATAATTATTGTTTAATATTTATGAGACGTAGCGTTGTTCTATTACCGAGTTTATAATATTTAGGTATTTATTCGGCGTAATACGCGCGCGTTATATTTACATAATTGTTGTTGTTGTTGTTGTTGCCGTTGTTATTATAAGCGCGTCTACCGGTCCGCCGCGTTTAATTGTTTAAAATGCCTTATTTTACAGCGCGTGCGTTGATATATTTATACGCGCGGAATTCGTTTGTAATTGGAAACAATTATAACATTTGAAATGCAGATTCGTCGATTACTATTGTAATATTATTTAAAAATATGCGCGTCTCGGTTCATCGCGAATATTGTTGTCGGCGAGTCGCGGTCGTGCCGGCCGAATCGTCCGCGGAACGCTCCGATAAAACCGTTCAAAAACGTTATTACGGTTTTTCGGCGATCTTTCATTTTCGTCGTTTCACGAAGGCTTCGTTGGAATATTTTATAATCGAAAAAGACCGTACGCCATACTATAATTACGGACGTACGTTCAACAATCACAACGGTGGTATCTACCACACGATTACATATATATATATATGTATATACACCCGCTCGGTTTACATGTTAATTATTACGTTTTCTTCAATTTTGTTTCGGGTTTTTCTTCCATTGTTTCCGTTTTACACTCTTAATAACTACTTCGGTACAATAATGGGAGTAATTTAAATTGTTATCACGTTATTATAATATTGTTATTGTACAATGTACACGAAACGAGACTGCCGGTTTAAAGAATTCCCGTATCGCAGTTTTTATAAAATTATACCTAAGCGTTTTCGACATGTTAAATAGCGTAATTAAAAAAAAACAGTACGTAGACACACGCGCGTGAGTCTACATTATTAAAACAACTGACAAACGGCGTTTGGAAGATGGTACTTGGATTGTAATCGGTTCCCGAGAACACAAATTAAATAATAAAACGTACGTGGTGTTATGTATGGGAAATAAAAACCTAACTCGTGTAGTCGGTCCGTAAAAAAACTATATCGACGACGAATTTAAATAAGAATCGCGTTTCCTATGGCCGGCCCGTACGGCGGATAAATATGAAACGGGCCAAAAATCGGAAGGTTCGAAGCACGCGACGATTCAAACGTTAGTTGGCGGGCCACGTATTCGGACTTTGTTCATATTCGACCGATATTCGCGACGAATTTAAAAACTTAACAACGGCGTACCGCTCGGTCGTCGATGTATTTCCAAAAATATTGTGTAGCTCCGTCAGGGTAAAACACAAATCCGGGGCCGTGTTCGCTAATAATACGAATTTTGGCCAAAAACATCGACGCCTTTGATTAGAAAATTAAGAATTAAACTTCGTGAAAATTACGGTTTTTTCGTATTTTCGTTCGTCGATTTTACCAGTTTATTATTATTATTATTATGATTATGTTCTATACCGTATTATGGAAATGTTCAGAAATCTTTAAAAGAATATCTCAAGTGCATCTTTAGAGTTTATACTCAATGGACCATCGTAGCTGTATGTATTATATACATTTATAATATACGAAAAGCATCGGAACAATCTAAATAATGTTGAATCACAAAAGAAAGGGTTCACCATTCATGTTTTTTCGAGTGCACGCTTGTAGTTTGTACAGCAGTGTCTAAAAAAAAAAATACGTATCATTTCTTCGGCCGGCTCATTGAAACGTAAGTACGCGCGCGTATTATTATTAAAAACCAACACGGAATATGTATACGAAATAATTTTTTCATACTCTATTTGATAGAAATATATTTTAACTCCGTTATTTTGTAAATAAATCATATTTCGTTAAGATACATACTATATTTATTTATTTATTTATATTAATGCTTAACATTTTAACGCGAACCCGGGGGTTAATAAAAACGTAAGTAAAAATCCGCGTACTCGGTCTTAATTCGAACCATTATTATTTACAACGGAATAGTTTATTTTAATATAAGTTTTCGCGTTCGGATTTTTCGTCGGTATTAATAAAAAGCGTATTCGAGACGGCAAGAAACGGAGTGGGGAAAAATGGGGGGGAGGGGGTGAGAGAAGAGACCGTCTCCGTAAAGTGCACTTAAAATCCGACCCTCGTAAATTTGACAACAATCCGAATTTAATGCCGAAATATATCCGCACGGATGGAAGCGGTATGAATTCGTAATAACTCGTTTTTATTATGTACGACGCCGGAATACGCGACCGTGATTACGACGCGTAAATTGCGTTAATTTCCTCGTCGGGAGAAACGAATTCGATCGTATCCCCCGACGAACAACGCGAGCTTTTATCGGTGCTTATACCGTTAAAGAATACGACATATTATGTACAACGTTCGGACGTCTGTTCGCCGGGCAACATGCCTGGAACGATAGTTTATTAGATAGTATATTGACGACTATCCGTACAGGCCTGTGCAGAAGCCGATAGCTTACATTGCCGCGCTAACGAAGCCACAATAACGTAACCGCGCGACCCGTTCGTTATATTGCACCGATATCTGTACACACGCTACGATTCTTCCCAAAACTTCCCACGTAACGGCATCGCTGGAGGGGAGGATTCCGCGCAATAAAAAGAAACGAAACGACGTACAGACATTAACGGGTATACTTAAATTTAAAAAAAAAACGAAACTAACGCTCCGGGCGTACCGCCGCAATGCCCGGGCAGAGAACACGCAAACCCGACGACCAGTGGCCGAACAACTGGAACGGAACCACGAAAAATCACCCACCCGTCACCAACAGCGATAACGAAAACGATCACAAAGGCCGTTCCAAATTCGGCGCAGTGCTTCCGCACATGTATCGAACGGTTATTATTGACGGATATAACGAGGATTCCACGTTGGGAACGAAGTGTTCACGAAAATCGATATTAATTACGGCCGTTGTTCGAGTATTTCATTCGGAAATTAAAAGGATCACGATTACGAGCGGGGAGGAGGGGAAGGATAAAATAATAATTTTACAATCGCGCGCGGATAATTATTAATAATACGGCCGTACTTCGGAATATTTACTCGTCAATCGATATCGCGATAAACGAGTCGTTTCGAAATGTTCCTCGGACGGTAATCCGTGTTCCGGGTCCGCTTTGATTAATACGTCGCACAGGATACCGGATATCCCCTCCCCCGGATCCGCTGTTGATATTACGTATATTCGTTCCGCGTATTATTCTAAAACACCGTAACCACCCGGGAGTTGGCTTACGTTCGCGTAAATAATTCCGATAAGACGTACCGCCGAAAAATCCAATTCGTATCGGCACCCGGTGTGTCGTATCCGTCGCCACACACTTTTTCGTATACAAAACGCCGACAACACGGAGTTGCGGTGTATTTTGTTTTATCCGTCATTGTTCGGCGTGTACGTACAATGTAAACGTACTATAAAATGTACGGCGTGTACCGTATAATACTTTTTCGTATATTCGGATCGTATTTACGCGTTTCCCGCCAGCGTGTACCGATATATATATATAACACTACCTACACTCCGTGTGTCGGTGGTGATAATAAAACGCGAAACAACGACCCTCGTTGACTAACGGTACTTATACGATGTTTTATAATCGGTTTAAAAAGGAACGCTTCCGGGCCCGTCTCTTTCCGCGCCGTAGTTAATATTCGATCATTGTTAAAACCGTCACGGTAAATCGCGTTTATTTTCTTTTTCTTTCCCGATACAATCGCGACGGTAATTGTTCGAGAAAAACATTTTCGTCCTCTTGACCGAAACAGCGTGATACGGCGATTGTGCGACTTTCGTTTTTGTTGCTAACAACGAAAGTATACAAACGTCAATGGCGGACCAGACAAATACGTAAGACCCGAACGCATCGGACAATGCGACGTAATAAATATAACGTGTTGCGAAATTCTCGAAAAAAAAAATTCGATATCCCGCTAGGTAGGAGATACGCCTTCTACATATACACACACACACACACACACACACACGTTTATGTGTGTGCGCGCGCGCGTGCGTGTGTTCGGGCACAAATTCAAACACTAATCCGATTTTTTCGTATAGTTTTGTCGTGTCGTGGCGGACAATAATCCGGCGAGGAATAAATAGAGCACAGCGGTCCGGGAATCGGACACGCAACGAAATCGGGGAGGTCCGTCCATTTGTCTCTTTGTTTAGTTTCTTATTTATTTGATTTTATTTCTTTTTTGCCCGTAATGCGATTTACCGCGGCGTATGCCCTTAGATTTTTCGGAAACACGACCCGAAATCTCCGCTTTCTACCGGGGTCGCATTTGCGCGCGCCGGAGAGACACATTTTTGCACTTTCCCCCCCGCGGGGCTACAAGGACGGACGTTCATCCCGTTATTCGCGCCACCGGGTTTCCTCGTGCGTGTATATGTATATATGTACGTGTAAATCACGATATTTGTCCCGGGCAAGAGAAAAGGAAAATAACATTTACTTTATATAGTACGTACCACCGGTACCGTACGCGCGCGTTTGCACGCGCACAAGGGAAAACGAAGAAATCGTGTTTTTTTCCCCATTGTCGCGCCTACGTGTGTACGTACGTACGTGCGCGCGCGCGTGTGTGTACAGCAGAAGACCACCCGGTGGGACTGTGATGTCTCAATATTGTGTGCGTGTGTGTACGTAGCTCAGCCATACAGCCGGTTTTGAGGTATCTCGTGCCAAGAGGTCGTAACTCCTCGGCGAAAGTCTTCGGGGATAAATACGCTTACGAGAACGTTATTATTACGTACGATATACGTGCGTACATATATATATATATCGCGGGCGTACGTAGCGTAACGGTCGCGCGGAACGGATTGCGCAACGGTCGCGCGCGGGCCGCGTCGGCTACCGGGCGCGCTCCGCCGGCCGGTATTTATGGCGAACGAGGCCCGTCCGTGCGGAGGACAAAACGAATTCAACGAAATACGAATTATTATCGTCGGCCGTAATAATTATATTAAACGCGCGCCGCCGCCGCCGCCGCCGCTGGTGAGTTTATGCGGTTTACGGTTACCGAAAACCAGTCGTTGTCGTCGTCAGTCACCGGCGTACGGACGACGACCGAAAATGTATAGTATAAAAAAAAAAAAAACCCCGAGGAAAATGAACGGTCGTAAAAAACAACGACCGCGCGTATTTACCCGTCTACGCGCGCGCCGCTCTATCGCGTATAATATTTTTCGCCAAAACGTGTAACGACTTCCGGGCGGCACGAACGATTCGCGTTTTGCCGGAAGTTTGCCGCGCTCGAAACCGCGACCACCGATCGCGATTTACGGCGATTATCGACGCGCCCGAAAAGACGTTTTCGAATAAACACTCGTACGAGTATTCCTCTACAAGTACAAGGGGAACGCGCCCCCCTCCCAAAATCGTACGAGCGAGGCTGCCGCGTTACACCCCGGCGACGTACGTGTTTTATCGTTTTTCGGGGTTTCAAAAAAACGTACTTGTACGGGGTTCCGTTAAAAACGCGATAATCTCCGATATCGACGTTCATTTACGAACTATAATATTTTTATTCGATTATTATTAGTTTATAATTACTTTTGCTGTATATTACCAATTAGTTTGTCCGCGGTCTTATCGTATAATAATTATGTACCGAAATCGAATACAGACGTTTAAAATTTGTGATAAACGTATAAGTCAAAGTACGGAAAAAGTATAGACCTAATTTCTGAATAACTAAATAGAATAATCGATTTTGTATATTTTTTCGACTCGGTAAATTTGTTTTTCACGAACATACGAACGATACGGTTAATTTGTTATTTATAACTGTCGTTATTACGTCGACATTGTGTACTTAATAAAAAATGTACGTATTTGTCGATAATATATATAATGTTTTATATTTTCGAATAACCCAAAAATTTTAGGCGTAGTTCGTGCATAAAAATACGAACCGGGACGTTCCGGCGAATGTATATATACACTTACGTTAAGATTTCTCAATGTTGTTCGCCCGCGCCCCCGGGGAGGTCAACCTTTATAACGTTACAATACACAAAAACGCGCAGGTACGGCAAATACGTTACAACAATGTTGGTTCAATTACCGGGCTCAACACGCGCCGCGTGCGTTGTTATTCATATCGTAATCGAACGTTTTATCGGCCGTCACGTTAGAATTTTCAAAATACCGTACGTCTTGGTTTATTGTTTTTGCGCCGTGTATATCACGCGTTTTGTGTTTAAGGTACTTACGCACATATACATGGACAATAAACCTTCACCGTCGTACGTTCCACGCGATATGTGCGCGTCGCGTTGGTCGGACAAAAGTGGACAATAGTTCGCCTAATCTGTACATTCGTACAGCGCGTCCGTAAACATCGTGAGCGCGTTCGAAACAAAGGGATCATCTTTCGACGCGAAAGTTTCGCGGTAATCCGTAAACAAAAAAAAAAGGAAAACGCTGCTCGACCTACCCGCACAACGGTTTCGGCCGCGATTAGCGGGGCAATTTCGACTTTCGAGAAACTAGTTCGCGCGACGTTACGACGTCGAAAGCGTTTTGGTTCCGTCGAATAAATCGCTCCCGACAAAATAACCGAACGCCATTTGCGTACGGACAACGGCGTGAATCGACCGTAAACGTATCGATCGACGTCGTCGTATCGCGCGGGTCCTTCGGACACCGCTGATTGCAACGTATTCGTTGGCCAGCCCGAAATACTCGGGGTACGCGTAATAATAATATAACAACTCGTGTCCCGATTTCGGTAAACAATACTCGCTCTTTACGTATTTTCAATCCTGTTTCGTACCCGTCGTGCGTCCTCTTCGGGCGACTATAAAAACTTCCGAAATGTTATATATATAAACGTATATCGTCCGAACATTTATCGGTCGATAAATTTCGTCGAATTACCAGAGTTCCGAACGCGCGATACGATACGAAGTTACGATTTACGGACGCAACGGCGGCTCTTTTGTCGAAAAACGTAGAGACGACGATTGTAAAAAAATGCCCGAACGTCGTACACGTAGCAATAATAACGTGCACGAAAATGCCGGGAGAACGTATCCGCCCGAAGCCGCTCAACACGACGCCGTCGTAATATCGCCGTTACATGAACATACGAATCGACGACGAACTACTGTTAGATTTCGGTCGGACACCGTATTTTCACTATTATTCCGTGTAGACGTGTTACGTGTTTACCGTGAAATTACCGGGGAAATAATATCGAAAAACGTCGGATGTGTACGTTACGGACATGTGTGTGTTTTTCGAATACTTTTAAATAATAAACAATGACCGCTACGCTAATAAAAAAAAAAAAAAAACGCCGGCGCGACGGTCGAGCCGCGTTATATTTTTCGATTATGTAAATACAATAATAACGACGATATATTTATTACGAAAACGGAATTTATCGTTATTCGTGTCGCGGGTTTATTACGGCGCTCTTACAACTTTTAGATAAAAGTCGAATTTTTCCGTGCACGTCCTATAAATTACTATATTATAAAATATAACAACTACTTTACGAATATAAATTAGAAAATATTATTATTTGTGCGCGCGCGCGCGTGAAGAAGAGAAACGATAATTTAAAAACAATTTCTAAAACCTCCGGTCCTAAATCGTTTAAATTGGTTTTTAAAACTAGTCCCGGTGGAAACGTTTGGCATAGGTCTTTAAATACTCTATGTTTATTACGTACGTATCATCGACGTTATTATACGTACTCCCCATATACACGATAAACGTAGATTGGAAAACACCGAACGACAAAAAAATCGTAATAAATTAACGGCGGGCACGAGTAAATATTTAAAAAAAAAAAAATTTTTAAGACGGTAAACGTATAAAAAACCGACGATAAATCACAGCGACCTATTCAATTGCTCGCGTCATTGTTGCCGGCCCGTAATTTATTATATTCGTATTCGCCGTAATAATAATAATAATAATACCGTTTCTTCCATTCTTTATGCCGGCTCGTACGACGACAGCCGCCGGACCGCGAGTTCATAAATTGCGCGCGTCATATCCAAAAGTCGGGCCGCGCGTTACTCGACGGGTATCACGTTTCGGGCGCGTCGACGGATTTTCCCGGAGTGTAGAGGCGCCCCCCGAAAACGTTTAACGATTCCATCGTTGGAAAACGCGCCGCGAACGTTACGTTACGTCCGTACGCGATTCGTTCACCGTAAATAAATGGGCACTAAAACAATGTGTGTTCGCCCATTCGTCGTGGTGGTGGATGGCACCGAATCGACCGGACAATATAGTAACGGCGACTGACGGACATCCTTAACCAGCCGGGACGACGTAAATAAAACCGCGACTACGTTATGGAGCGGCGGCGTACAGGGATCGTCCGAATTGTCGGCGAGAGGCAACGGGACGGTTTGGGCGCGGGCGTTTGTTACGTTTGAAACGCGGCCGACGAAGTTAATTCGTGATCTCATTGATGCAAGCGCTCGACGGCGGCGGCGGCGGCGGCTGGCTAAGTAATGTTTCTTACAGCCAAGGCGCGTATTTTTAACGGTCCGTGACGGAAGTTAAAACCGTCGGAAGCCGTAACGATGTGTGTGTGTGTGTGTATTCGATTATATTGCGCGTGCGCACAATTATACTCGAGCGTGTGTGTATAAGTATCGTGTACGCGTAGTATTCGAAAATATTTACGCGCGTGTATTTTTTTTATATACCCTCCATTTAATTGACGACGGTCCATAAAAAAGGCGACGACGGCGACGACGACAGGAAGACGAGTATTTTTTTTCTTTTGCGCGAAACGTCGCCGGTTCCAGATTAATGGCTAATTAAAATAGCGTTGTAATCCCGCGCGCCGGTGCAGCGGAGAAAAAGATGAAAGCGGAACGGCGCGCAATATAATTAGAAATCGCGTCGAAATAACACATCAAAAGGGCCCGTGGTGTCCGCAGACGCCTGTGTTCGGTCGTATACGCGCGGGCGCGTGCGAGGCGGACGACACGCACGGGGTTCGGTTCGTTTTTCGTATTTCTAAAAATAATCCTCGGCACGATTGCGACGCGCGAATTTCACCGTCGGTGATTTTCGTCGTACGTAAAGAAACGGGCCGAACGCCCGTCTCCTTAACTCGTCCCGGGATCGTGTTCACGATTTAAACGGACGTTGATTGGCTACTCGGTCATCACGGTAGTTCCGATTTATTCGACTTTAACGATTAAACAATACGGGACGAAATGTTCGAAACTATATTCGCGAATATGATTCGGTCGACATTTTCGGAATTTCAGCCACCGGGCGCTTTATTGTTTCCGTTTGGTGGCGACCGCCACCGAAAAAAACGAACGTAAAAGAAACACTCGGGTGTTCGTTGCGTCGACCGATTCGGTCGTAATTTAGATTTCCGTCGTTCGGTCCGCGTGACGTTATCCGTAAACGAATTCTGGAAAATAATATCGCGTTTCCTCGGATAAGTACGCGGACGCGTAATTTAACCGCGCGTAACGCACCGTTATTACCACGTGCTAGTGACCGTGCCGGTGGGCAAAGACACTCGATCACCTCGTGTTATCCCGTCTAACGAAACGTTTTCGCACGCGGCGATGATGTACTTTTGTCGGGTCCGACCAGCCTGAAATATTCGACCCGGAAACGTGCCGACGATTACGTACGCAAAACACGTGTACTAGCGGTTCTCGTAAAGGCGTATTTACGCGTCGATTGGTTTTCAGCACGTTTCACGGGAAACGATCCAGCGGGGCCGTCCGATCGGTTTTCAACTTACGTCGCCGCCACGCGGTCGCTATTGTCCAACTACGTGCGCGTTGCGTACACGGACGGGAAACGGCCAATACGCGCGCGTCGTTTCGGCGGCGGACGTCGTCCGTTCCGCCGCGACATTCGACACCGACACTCGGACGCAATTATTTCGTACGGGGATCCCGGTCACGTCGGCGTAACTAGTCAAACGGCGATTTGTCGAATAATACGATCTCGTGGGCAATATCTCAAGGAACCCGCTAACCCGGACGGGACGGTCGTAAAACTGAAACCGTCAACGGCGCATATACGTAACTGTAATGGTAAACGTATTCGATTGTACTCGAACGCGTTGTCGCGCTATTAGCCCACGCGTATAAATAAATATATATACTTATTGTATAATAATATACACGCGCTCGACTAGATCAGTGTACGGGTTTTTCTTAATCAAATAATCGGATCTCTCGAGACGATACTGTGTGTGTGTGTGTGTGTACAGGATGTAAAAAGATAAAGAATCGTAGTGTCGTTTTAAATCTCGTACGTATTGCGTGTATATATATAATAACACGGCCGTGTAAGGTTTGCCGAGTGTTTGATACATAATATTACGTACGATTGCGATATTACGAATCGTACGAATTTCATTCGGTCGTGTTCAGCCGACGACCATTGCTTCTTATCCGTTCGCGTACCGCTCTCTTCGTAACCTCAACGTTCGTTTCGCTTACGGGCCGTTCGGGTCGGGTGGGTAACAAATCGACGCCGTAAATTTCGCGCCGTCTTAAAATTTATTACGTACTTCGCGCGTGGAGTTGACCCACAAAACCCAATAGGTCGGTCATTGTACGTACGTGTGTGCGTTTGCTTACGCGTGTGTTTATATAACGAGAAGTCGACGGCGGGTTAAGATCGTATTACGCGCTCAAAGGTCGCCCGGCCAACCGAATGCCACCGGCCCGCGACGATTACCTGACTTTTGTACGTTTCCCGTCGATTATCGACGAAAATCCCTTCGGCGCGAACCATTTTTTTCACTATTCGTTTCGGGCGTACGCCGACCGTAACGCGGGCGACCGTATGTCGTGTACTACGCGCTCAAAATAATAATATCGACGACGACAATGTGATTTAATAACAACGGCGCATAATTCGCGCCTACGCGATACACAATACGGAACACGCCCCGGACCGGGCCGGAACAGTAATACGATTCACGAAATTAGACATTATTGTTTCCAAAGACGTTTTTCGGACGAACGTACAATATTAATTTATGCGTTTGTTCGTGGGCGGTAAATGTATACGTATATCGTGCGTCGAATATTTCCGACGTTCGTACACGGCGGTAATTATTATACGGGGGCGCTTTGCCGATCCGTTTTTACGTTATAGTCGCGCCGTGTACCCTATTTTCGGTACGACAGTGGCGTACTTAGACCTGAATTTCGGGGGCGTTCATTTTTAAATAAATCGCACGATCCCGACGAAACAAGACGCTTTAATAAGTTATTTATTTTTTATATCGTAACGTGCGTTGAAGTTTAAAAATATTTTAGTTTTTCGTTATTATTAAAATATACGTCCCGTAAGAAATTAATTTTTCCTAAACATTTTAGGGGAGGTGGGGATTATCCCGTTCGTTAGTACGTTACTGATCGTAAATAACGAATTATGCGCGCTCGGTGTTTCGGTTCGTTTCGCCAAAAACCGTGCCTCGTGTGTCGTACGTTGGCCGAATCTGTCCGTCCTCCGATCGTGTTCCACCATTTTCGGACGTAACGGTACGTTCGATCCACATACGTATTAGCGCGAATCGAAGTGTTCCGAAGTGTTTCGCGCATTAGCTTCGACGGCGGATTGTCCAATAGCCGACGCAAGTATTCACCGGCGTGTTCGTTCGTATAAGTGATACGATTTTGATAGTACCGCGTCGACGGTTGAACACGATCAACTCGCCCGAAGTATCCGAAAACAAGTAAATTAACGGGGCGAACGTTAGGAAACGTACGTTTTCCTAACCTATCCGAACACGCGAACGATTATACGTACGTAGTATCGCCTAGCTAATAACATAAAACGGACAAATAATAATAATTTCGCGTTCCGTTTAAGGAACCAGCAAACAAACACGCATCATCGGGCTGTGGATACTAAGAGGTCAGCCGATTCGTATATATAAATATTACCGTCGAATATACGTATATATATATATATATATATATATAATATTGCGTTATATCCTACCATTTTGTTTGTTCCCTCGTCCCTCACCAATGAAAAGTAAATAAAATACTCTTCGTACGCCTTAATAAACCACTTTAATTAGCTAATTCTGTTTAGGAAATGGCTTTAATAATCGTCGAAGAAATTTACATTTTAAAAGGAAATACCACTTCTTACGGATTCGGGTAATATTTAATTTATTTTTGTTTTTTTGTTTGGTCTAGGTATAACGTTCCACGATAATTATTTGACTTTATGAATAATGCATAATAAATATTCGAAAAAAAATAATTTGAATGATTATTATAGTTGTACACACTATCGATTAATTTTCGGTGTCTATTAGCTTCAGTATAATTACATAATACGTATTCCTAGTTTCGAGAAAACTATATACGTAGCTAGGCGCATAATATTATTGCCTCCGTTAAATTTAATTTCGAGTGGTTTCCTTCGTTTCGTTCGGGTCGAACCGTTGTCACCGATTAGGTAATATTTATTTATTCGTTTACACGATAGATTGTTAAGGACCCGTCCGTCGTTAATATTATAATGCGCCGCCCATAAGAATACACCCGACAGTTTTAAACGTGTGAACGAATAATCTAAGTCGCTACCTGTTCGACCGATCAATATATCGAGTATAAATAATAAAGAAAAAAAAGGGACATTCGTGTACACTAATTACGTATACGGAACAAAATGTTACGTTTAATTACGTTAAAAATAGTAACCTGTATTTTAGTCGTACTTACGGATAAGACGTTCGATAATTGTATAATCAACTCGTGTCACGGAACACGCTCTCGATAGTCATAGAAATACTAACGAAATAAACGTGTAGGTTATTAGTTTTTTTTTTTTATTCGGAATTTTTAATTTCTCGTAAGAATCGAAAACGTCCGCTATAGGTAAATACGAAATATATGACATTTCGGAAACACGTTCGTTAAACTATAAGCGATTAATTACTTACCACACGTAGTACGATACACATAAACTCCATATACAATAACGTGCATGACCGATAAGAACGCGAAATTATTTTTAAAACGTTCGATAAACGATACGTACGATTCGGCTATTCGTTACAGCTTTCCACGTATTTGCGTACACCATGCTCGAATACATCAGCCATCGACAGAAATGTCCGATAACAGGTAGTTCGCAGCCCTTATAATAACGACTAATATGCCCGAATATACGTCGTCGAACGGTGATATTTATTTACGAATAATCGTTATATTATTTGGGGTATTAGAACGCGGCCGCTTTCGACGTAATAATGCGATTATTGTTGTCGGGGATCGTTACACTTTTCGTACGTCGATAGATAATTATTTCCCGTTCGATTCGGGCGAACGTTCGACGTCGAAAAGTACGATAATTTATTTGAACGGCCGGTGATTTATCGCGATCGATTTATGAAATTGTGGCGCACGTATGCCGAAAAGCCCACACGCGTACCGAAACGTAATCGTTATATTGGCCGGCGAAATTAAAAATGAAACGGGAGAGAATTTGTCCACCTACGGACTTTAATGCAATTAAGGGGCGTGTATATAAAAATACGCGACGTCAAATATTAGTCGTAGTTGTAAATTATTTTGTTGCGCGCTTAATGGAACGGACGGAAAACGGAATGATTATAAATATATACATATATGTTTTGGGTACGTACCTGGCGGAAGGATATTTATTCGTCATTTTTAATTTTACTACTCGACTTAGTAGGAATTAACTAACGAATTGATCGTTGTCTTATTTCGGTTCGACGGCGGATAAATACGAACGGAAGATTTTTCGAAAAAAACAAACGCAACGGCGAACGTCGACGGAAACATTTAACGTATTCGACGATTATTTCCGTGTGAAGTTCGTGTTATTCGACGCGAACCGATTTCGGTTATTCGGGCGGTAATAAGAACCGCGGGCGATTAAAAATAAACTAAACTACGCTGTTCGTAACGTACGAATATCCGTCGTACTGAAATGTTACTATCCGATAACCGGCGCTAAGCGATTCGTGCGTACTCGGTGTACGTTCAGAACACGAATTACGTCAGGTGCCGTTTCGTTTCCAAGTTCGCGTAAATAATAAATTATTATCGTTATCGATTCTGATCGTGTGTTGGCGTCTAGATAATAATCGCACGCGGACGAGTCGAAATCGTAGCACGTTCTCCGTTTTCGTATCGCCCGATCCGTTAATAACGCGTTTTGGATCGAACGATTTATATTGTTCCGCGTTCGCGTAGTGTGCGTGTACGTGCGTACGTTCGTTTCCGGACGTCTCGTAACCGTCCAATACGGGCGACATAAACGCCAACCCTCGGGCCCCAAAAAGTTCACACACACGCGACGACATATTTTTCTCGCGGTGCTTTTATTAAATAAGTTTTTTCTCCTCTCCGAAGTTTCGTTCGGTGCGCGCGGTCGGGCGGCCGGTCGGTCGGTCGGGGGAGGTTCAAAAAAGTTTCGACCTCCTCTGTCTTCGTCATTACCGTCGAGCCCGTATTCCGGTCGTGTATCATCTCATTTGTGATATATAAGTAAATATGAGTTCCAGAAGACGTTATTATTAATAAAACTTAACGGTGATCCGCGGATATATATTTTCGCGCGGGCCAAAACTTTTCTTCTTATTTCTGCTTGCTTTTACTTTTGATTAAAGGCGTCTACCGGATTTGGACAGCTTCCTCCGCACCTACGATTTGCCCACTACCCTCCCCCAAAACACTCGTTCCGTCGGGCTGCGTCGGGCGGTAATAATATTTCGCGTAATAAAATCCAACACGAGGTCTCCGAAACCAATATTACTTATGGTTCCTGCGTGTATATTGCCACCGGACGACCCTCTCTCGGCTCGTAGACAAGTCATAAACTGACTACAAGGAAACAAAAAAAAAAAAATAACAAAAAGGGAAATATAAAAATACGGGGAACAAAATTAAACGTATATTTTATTTCCCTTGTCGTTTTTAGCGTAGCTACGTAATTCCACCACGGATTCGTGTAAACGCGTAGCCTGTTGTTAAGTTCTCTCGTCGCCCGTTCTTTTATCGCTTTTCGTATTATATTTTCATTAAACGTCGACTATTACGTATAACGACGGTTGAACATACAAAACACGTGTCCAAATAACGTACACCGAAACGTAACCGTTCTATCGTCGGCGCTACCACAACGTCCGTTTTTATTGGCCAAGTTACGCCCGTAATTTTGTCTCTTGCACAAAATCCGTGCCGAGTACGGCGATAACATATTGCCCGTATAATTGGATCGGCGCCGGTCGAAGACTATTATTTTTACGCGTAATTTCGTAACGTGTACGGCCGAACCGAACGGCGGATAATTAATATCGTTGTCCTAGTTGGGAACGTATCGCGGATTTGAGCAACGGGTGTACGGTTTTCACGTAACAGCGGCGATAAAATTCGCCTACGGCCCACCGACCTCGAATATTAATAAATCAAAACGGCGCGACAACGCTACGCCGATCGTACGTATTATACGAATATTTATAAACGACAATTCTTGTCGATCAATAATATTAACGATCGACGGATACAACGCGACGTAGTCGTATTGTCGGCGCGTAAATAACGAACGGGTGATATAGAACGGTTTTCGGGACGGTCGTGTTGTCGCGAAATTATCGTATTACTTATTACGGGGGAAAAGTGGAGGGGAGGCTATTTTTTTTCGATAATTAAACGTTTAGAGAGTATCGTTCGCTAATGCGAGCGGTTAAACTAAACGAAAATCCGTCGCGGGTCTCGGCCGTACTAACACGCGTTCGTCTCTAGCATCGTTTAAATCATTAACGCGATTCGCCGGCGTGGTCCGTGGAAGAAAACGTTCGGGAGGGTATCGGATTTCAATTAAAATATCGTATCGCATATATCATTATAAACGCGTATTATATTATTCCATCTAGACGGAAACAGTCGACACAAGCACGCGTACACGAATTTCGTACCGTAACACTATACCCGCCGACCCGAGAAGGCCCCCCCCCACCGACATTTTTCGGAATTAACGGTCGGACCGTCGCCTGGACGGACGGACGCCCGGGTCGGAATTAATTCGCGATAATCGTTCGGCGTCGGCGACGCGGCGGTGTCGACGGGCAACGCGTAGAGATGATCGTCGCGATCGGATATCTGCCGTTGTTGATCATATCGTTTGAAAAACGGAGGTGTATAATATAAAACATTTACAACGTCGCCGGGTCGTTAACTAACGTCCGGATTTTGCATGCGCGTGAATAATGCACCCCGCCGGAACGGGCGTAATAAAAATGTATGGTCTACGGTAATGTCTTTCCTTTCTTGAAAATAATTTTACTTAATGACCACGCGAGTATTTAGACACCGGGGGTCATTCGCGTGTTACAATGGCGTATACTGCCGCGCGTTTCGTGTAGTACGCGTCCCGCGAATCGCGTCGATTTATCGTCGTAACGTTTATTATTCGGTCTAATAACGTACGGACTCGGTTTTTTTTTTTTCGCTGTTTCCGTTCGTCGTATTTGTTTCGCTTTTCGTTTAAGGCCGATCGCGAATTTCGTGCGAATAGTTTACGCGGCGCTTTCGCGAAAGTGAATAACTTACCGGGACACTCGTCTTGCCGCGCCAACGCCAACGAGATCGTATCGCGTCGTTTAAAACGTACGCGTAATTAATACACCCGGCGGTTAAATATATCCGACGTTTCGGTCGGTGCCCACCGACCGGTCGGCCGACACGCGAAATGCGTGTTTTTAGGTGCCCGATTTAAAAGTTTTCCCATTCTATCTTACGTTTACGTAACTCGTTCGAAAAAACAATAAAAACGAAAAAATTGTTAAATCCGGAAATATTCGATTTTCTCGGGAACATTCCGTTTCCGGTAATACCATTTTCGAAATGTAACTATTTTATTCGATCGCTATTTCGTTGGTTTACGTTGAAAATAAATTTCGAACGTCAAATTTGCTTTTAAAGTTCATAACGAATCCGAGAACATTTCAAATCGTTACGATAACTAAATCGAGTTTAGGAAACCGCGCCATCGTTTTGAATATCGAAAATCATACGTTTAAAAATAAATTTCAAAAAATAACAAAACAATACGAAATTCCAAACGACAAAATCCAACGTCATTTTGATCATGTAAATTAAAAAATTTTTCATTCACGTAAGTATATACGTTAAAAATTATGTTTGGCGGCCAACATTTAAATATAACGCGTAAAACGATTAAAAACGTATGATTTTTATTTAGTAATCTTTTAACGGAAATCGTAAATTTTTTTTTGAAAAACATTACTTTTTATTGTTTCGAAATAAAGAGCGACAATGTTTTCGAATACTCTCGAAACCAACCGAAATAACTCGACGGGTTCGTAATTATTGCCGTTGACGCTTATTTCGTATAAATCTGTTTTGTAACGTGGCACGATGTAGTTCTCACCAACCTTAAATGAGTTTCGGATTTTGTTTTACAAACACGTTACGTTTCGTCGGAATATTTTCGCCGTTGCGAAACGATACGCGCTCGCAATATGTCAAAAGTATTCGGCGTCGCGAGCGCATCTCGTACTCACGCCCCTCTACGGTGTATGGTGAATAGATTCTAAAAATCACGTTTGAATTTTATTTCACGAAAAATACCGGCGACGCGTTGGAGAATAATCGTATTCACGAAAAAAAAAAACCAAAAAGCCATCCGTGTAATACATCCCACTGCGACGGAGTATAACATAATATTATGGTCGAAACGAACGCGGACGCCAAGCCGCGCGGGGGGGATTGGTCGACGAATTTTCGCTCGCGCGATTATTATTATAGGAACGGCGTAGGATCGCGCGCGTAGATTTACAACGAGAAAATAAAAAAAAAAATTATAACGGGCGGAGTATCGGTCGATCGGTATCTCGTCCGGGCCCAAACGCGCGTTCCCACGTCGTTTATGTCGTCGGTGTACCGCGAATAGCCCAGTAACGAACCGCGGTGGTTCGGCAGTTAGGTAGGTGTCATCCGCGGGGCATAAGCGAACAAGCGAGAGATCCATTTGGTGAGCGAGCGAGTGAGTGTGCGCTACAAAGGGAGTGAACGGCACGGATATGGTGGTGGCCTAAAGGCGTCGTCTCGTATGCAAAACGTACACCGGCCGGCCTTAACGCGCCGCGTCATCGTAATAATAATAATAATTTGTATAAATAAAACGTACGCGCGTGACTAATCCGTACGTGTATTTGCATTTATACGCGCGGCGTGTGTACGTTCTGGTTTCGTTCACGGGACACGGCCGTGTCCGAAGTGTATCAGATCTCGATGGGTTCTCCGTCGCGGCGGCAACGAGCGATTTATACGATACGCGCGTGAAAATAAATCGAGAAAACCCTTTTCGTTCGATGGCGGCGTTGTCTGGACTTTCTGGGAAAATTCTCCCTTATCAAAATCCCGTCGGATAACCGTTCGAGATTCTCCCTGTCCAACCGTTGTCGTTGATTTGTCATTGTACGGTCGTCGCTAGATTACCGGTTACCGGTTCGCGGGTCGTAACCACGGCCGGTCGCGTAACGTAACGGTTCGTTAAGCGAACGAGACGCGACGATAATCGAACGCGCAAGTCGAAACGTTCAGCCCAGCGGTGTATATTTAAAAACCTCCCGAACGCGCGCTGTATATTTAATTACGGTCCCGTGAGCAGTACACACACACACATACACACGTGCGCGTTTTTGGATCGAGCGGTATACGTGTTCACAACTGCCGTGCGTAACCCGGCGCCGTTTATCATTATCATCGCGACAATTTCGTTTTTATTCGCCGAACGCGGACGATTAAAGCGCGGAATTAAAACGTACGTTTCGAAATTACGTAATAATAATTACGTCGTCGCGACCGTCAGCAGCCAAATGTACTCGCGTGTCAATCGACTGTTCCTCGGCATTCGGCAAAAACACGACTACGTGGCCCCGAACGAACCGACGAAATGGTCGTTAAATACGCCCGAGAAATTTCAACTTCGGTACGGACGGACGGATTCGCGAATTCCCGAAACGTCGTCGGCGACCATCCGGCCGGTTGCCCGAACGAAAACGGCGTCGAAATCGTCGGCGAACATCGATAACAAATTTGCCGCCAATTCCGCGGCCGTGGCGAACGACCGCGTTTATTTGCGTAACGCGTTATTTCAGCGGAATATTCGTGCCCCGGCCGGTCGTCAAACTCCGATTGTGCAACCGACGATGCCGTCGGCGTCGTTGGACCGCTACTATTTATCTACGGGTTGGAAAAAAAAACCGTCGTCGTCGGGAGACACTCGATCGTCGGACGGGGGCGTGCGCGCGCGTGATCGTTCGTTTCGATCGGCGACAAAACGCACGGCGATCGCTACTAATGATCGATTAGTTAATGCCGTCGGGTCAGCGTGTGCGTACGCGCGTGTGTATGGCACTGGTACGGTCGGGCTTTACCACCGCGCGGCACGTCCCCCTCCCACCGGTAAAAGGAGCGAAAATTGAGGACACGACCCGGCGCGGGTGTACGTGTCGTTGGCGCACGCGCCCGAAACGAATATAATTTACGTTCAACACGGAGAAGGCGCGGACGAACGTTATTTTGTCAGACGGACCGACTTCGATCGGATTACGCGGCCAAATGTGTGTGTGTGTGTAGTATTTACGACGTGTTTCCGGAGTTTTCGCTTTTTCGTGTGACGGAACGTGACGATGTCGCGTCGGCCGTCGGTCACGCGCTATTTTTCGTCGTTGCCCGAACGGACACTCGGTCGCGATACACGCCGTCCGAATGTTCGCTTTCATCCAAACACCCTCAACCTCCCCATCACACACACACACACACACACACACACACACACACACGCGGTTTTAAACGAAAATATAATGCGATCGACGCGTGGTAAACGTTTATCGCGCTCGCGCGCGTTCATTGGCTGTACTTTAATTATTTTGCCGTCGTTAATCTTCCGGCGAGACATTATTTACGATTATCCGTTACGTTTCAGGAGAAAAACGATACGGCGAATACGCTAATCGCGGCGTTTTTATCGTCCGGAAAATATTTTTTTGACGACTTGCGGCGGCGAACGCGTTGCGCCAAACGTTTTCCGGCCGAAGAGGAATAGACGTTTTCATCGGCGTACGTGAGATATATTCGGCCGTATTCGCGACCGTTTAATATAAATTCTGGGCGAGACGGAACGAGCTAGTTATGGATTTTCTTCGCTCGCCAAGACGCACTTTCGGTTATCCCGTCGATTGGTTCGTGGCTTCGTGCGCAGCTATACGGTTAATTGGAAACCGTGTACGAAACCGTTATATACGCGGCTTCGGGGTCGGTCACAAATTGTGGTTAAGTGACATTTTTGGAAAATTGCGAATCGTCTACCGAAGGAAAACGGGGAAACTTAGGGAAAGTCAATTACGTCTATACAATAAGGAAAACGTGTTTCAGAGCGCGTAGTTAATGTTTGACCTTTACGCGATAAACCATTTTCGAACGAAGGCAGAAAATTGATTTTGAATAATCGACGTTAAATTTTACCGCTTTACGCACGCGGTGATAAATATTTGTCTATTGAGAGTTACTTAAGACAGTAACTACTAAACGACTTTATTCGTCCTTCTAAAACAGTAATCCACGGAACGTGAAACGGACGACGTTACGCTTAATTCGATCAAAACTTTGAAAAACGTTCGAAACAATTGTATAAGACGTCGACGCGAGGTGTTGTAATCACAATGGTATTAACTTATAGTAACGAAATATATTTATGTTATATTGAATAAATAATGGTTAGAATGAAATTGTGTTTTATATAAGAAAAAGCGAAAAATCGATAGAAACCTAATAATATTCGATTTATACTTTAAGGTCGACAAATTCGCGTATAACGAGAAAAAATATACGTAAAAACGATATTATTTTTTCAATTTTTCGTATTTCAATCAGTTGTCGCTCTAGTTAATACATTTTTTTTTAATTTAACAAAGTATCGGTGTGCTGGTACTTTTGTCAACAATTTAATGGCACCGAAAATGTTTAAATTTGTTAAAAAGGGAACATTTCGAAATTGTACGTGTAATGTCAATACGCTAACGGCGAGAATACGTATTTAAAATTCGTATTTTATTAAAACGATATTTGCACATCGCGTGACTCGAGTTTGAATAATATTCGCTTTAATATAAAGTTGTTGATACGAAAAAAATTACTTATACGCCGGTCGTGGATGCGTTCGATATATTATAAAAATGAATAAAACCGCATTTCGTTACTAAATTATACGGTTATAAACTACCGTAATTGAATTAATTTATATACAATTTATACAAATTCAGACGTGGAAACGGGTTTTATGAAATATATAATTGTTTTCATTTACGTTATATTATTTATTTGTGTGTTTCGCGTGTACACCGTACGCGGTTGCGCGTTGATTTAAATTAACGCGAGGCTAATTTGACAGACAGTAATGTCGGAAAATGTTTTTGGCGGCCATCGGACGATAAATTTTCGCAATACGTTCTTTTCATATACAACCCGGACACCTATGAATCGCGTACGGAACATACGCGGTAAAGTGTTTATTTTGAAATGCCGCCAAATGTGTTTGTTTTATAGACGAAATATATTAATACGATGGCCAAAAAAAAAAAAAAAAACCACCGAAAAAAAAAAAACCGAAAAACA